>JAWWMK010019518.1:0-18684 GCA_035047105.1 Galeopsomyia nigrocyanea | reverse complement strand
TATATATATATATCTATATAAGCTATTGAATTAATGATCTATTGTAATTACCCTCTTATCATTTGTAACGCAGACTCTTATTGGAGTGATTTTCATTAAAAAAAGCAATCGTTTTAAAAGCGACTAGAAATTTCAATGAAATATTCGCAAAAAAAACGACATAAAACATTGATATCTCGTTCGAGGCGTTGACCGATAAATCCATCTATAGATGTGTTTAGAATCACGTTGAGGAAAAATCATATACATATGTTTTGCCAATTTTATCGCCACTTTCTCAGTATATAAAGGCATATTATATTGCTCAGCAATCTCCCTCTTGCGTTATGCTTTTCGCTTTTCATATACGTTTTACCTCTTTCATCATTTAATTATTTTCGTATACTACTATCATCAACTTTACGTCTAGTCGTGTCTATAGCTATTATTTTGAACTTGCCATTCTCCTATATATAACGCTACCAATTCTAAGATATCAGTTATCAAAAAATTCACTATATCAGTATATTAGTAGCCATATAGTCTCGAGACGTTTTTATCGCACTCATTACGACACTGTTAATCAGAAACAACAACAAAAACTTATATTCACGTTAGATTCAAGTTGACAATCGCGAATAAACAATTTTTTCGTAACTCGCTACTCGCGGCGATAATTTTGACATCGAATTACTTATCGTGAAGGCTGGAGGAAAAAAAAGACCAGTATCTCCGATACATAATTGACGACGCGTGTCAGAGCACGCGTTCCTTATCACGCGCGCTTTCTCAGCCACAAAAGTCGCGAAAGCTCGATCATTAATTAATGATAAGTATATACTGATGTTGTTCAGTCAAATGAAATGGTTGTAGTACGAGCCTCTTCTAATAAGAGAAGGAAAAAATATATTATCTGTAATGTTGACTCGTGTGAAATGAAGCGGCGTGACGTAACGGCGAAAACTTAAGATTATCCCTATCGTTCGTATATGAAGATACGACTGAAAAGTGAAAAACGTGATTATTAATATCGAATGGGCGAAGGTTGAATTATTTCAATTTTTCATATTTTTTGACGCAGCGTTCTAGTTTATACAAGAAAGATTTATTGAAAAAGATGCTTGTTTTTTTTTTATCATGAATGAACCATTTAAAAATTTGCTTTTTTTCGCTTACAGGTTATACTTTACAAGCTCTTGAAAATCTGGGGTTACGACAAAATGATGGAGCACTTCCGTGGGATAAGAAGCTTCTACAAAGAACGACGTGATCTCATAGTGAAGCTCGCGCAGCAGCATTTACGAGGTGTGTATACTCTTTATATATCAAATGCAGCTTACTTTTATTCATGAACTACTTTTAAATTTTTCTTCATACCCACTTTATAAAAATGTAAAAAAAAGAAACAAGTTGCACGAATGGCATGATAAACTTTTATTGAATTTTCAGGAATAGCAGAATTTTCGGTGCCAAGTGCTGGATTCTTCTTGTGGATCAGAGTACCCGGTATCCCAGATACCTGGAAAATGGTGATGCAGCGAGGTGTTACTCATGGAGTCCTTGTAGCTCCAGGAGCTGCTTTCATGGCCGATCCTTCCAAACCCTGCAACGCCATCAGGGCGAGCTTCGCTAAAGCTTCATACAAAGAAATGAATTTGGTAAATATTTTTCGATTGCTGGATTACTCGAACAACATGCTAAATGGAAAACACTTGAGCTTACAATTGTATAATAATTGTTTTTTTAATATTTTTAATCAATTTCTTTCATTTCTTCATTTTCAGGCATTGGAACGATTGTCATTGCTGATAAGGGGCGAATTGTCAAAAAATACTTCAATCTTGCAGGGTAACACGTAGTCTTGGGATAAAAGACATGATCGAGCTTGAACTTATCATCGGACTTTTCACCGATCTATGGCCGACAGCTACACTGTTTGAGGGTAAACTCCGCACTTCGGCCTTACTTTAACTGGGTTATTATCTACTGCGAGAAACCAGTCGGTAACTTAGCAAAGGCACTTGCTGCCATATATACCGACGTTTGTTAATACTTTTGAATTCTGCGGCGCTTTTAAAAAGTTATTGATGGAACGCTCAATGTAGTTGGAAATTTGCGCCTCATTTTTAAGGCGTATTATTTCATTATATTGTAATTGATTATGTAAGCTGTGTGGATTTGCACGAGTTTGACGAATCATCAGTATCATTTATATGATTACAATATGTATAAGGGCATTTACATTATTGTAAAGTGCTACGCTTGAAATATGAAAAGGGATAAACAAAGTTTCAAAGTGGAATCACGTTTTGTGTATTTATTTTACAAATCTAATCCTCTTTTTCCTAAAAAGCTTGCATGTATCAAAACTCTTGATTGATACCATGACGTAATAATCAAAAATTGAAAGAACTACACTGAAAAAATGGTTCTCTTATAACATGAAGACAGTAATCTTGAAATTCTTTTGTAATAAAAAGAAATCTTCTTGTAGCAAGAAGATGATCTCTTGTAGTAGGAATATTTCTTCTTGGACAATGAAGATCCTCTTGTTACAAGAGAGATTCCTTTTGAGGCTATTTTAAGAAGAAAATCTTCTTGTTACACAAGGATTTTTTTCTCAGTATAATAAAACATAACAGATATTGAAGAGACAATGACATTTAAACGATTTTGAATTGATTTTGTTTATATACAAAAAACATTTATGCATTTTAAATGGTGTAGTATTGGTATACCTTTTTGTATATCCTATGTTGCCTATGGTCTATATATAAAAACTACACTCACAAAAATATATTACTCTTGTAATAAGAGGACAGTAATCTTGAGTAGAATCCTCTTGTGATAAGAAGAAGTCCTCTTGTTACAAGAGGATTCCTTTTGAAGCTATTATGAGAAGAAAATTTTCTTGTAACAAGAAGATTCTTCTTGTTCCAATTGGAGTTTTTTCATAGTGTATAATGTTCTGCATTATTTTCGAAAACTGTATTCCTGACATTATACAGTTCTAAGTTAACGTAGAGCTAAACATATATGTCGTTGAACTTCATTTTTTGATAGCCATATAAGATATCAAATACATGAATTACAAATTTAATATCGTTTATTTAGTGGACGAATATCACGGCTATTTATTAATTTAGCATTGATTGTGAGGGGATAAATAATATACTGGTTATTACTTATTTCAAATAGTCACATTTTATTCAACTAATTACACACACGCATTCAAATCTTAACAAATAACGCTTTATGTACAGTGCAACGATGCCTTAGGCAACGTTTACTATAACGTTTACCATCCATAGCCGATGATTGGGCTGCGGTAGGTCATGTGTGAGACAGCGGCGGCTGGTGAATAAGCAACTCCGAGGAGGCTAGCTCCATGAGCCGCGACAGGTGCAGCGTGGACAACTGGGGCAGTAGCATAAGTGGTGTGAGTGGCCGGGGCAGCAGCGTATGCGGCATGAGCGACTGGAGCAGCATATGCAGCATGGGCACTTGGAGCTGAGTAGCCAACTGGGCCTGTAGCATATGTGGCCTGGGCACTTGGAGCGGAGTAGCCAACTGGGCCTGCAGCATATTCGGCCTGGGCACTTGGAGCTGAGTAGCCAACTGGGCCTGTAGCATATGTGGCCTGGGCACTTGGAGCGGAGTAGCCAACTGGGCCTGCAGCATATTCGGCCTGGGCACTTGGAGCTGAGTAGCCAACTGGGCCTGCAGCATATTCGGCCTGGGCAGCTGGAGCGGAGTAGGCAACTGGGCCTGCAGCATATGCGACCTGGGCACTTGGAGCGGAATAGGCAACTGGGCCTGCAGCATATTCGGTCTGGCCTACTGGAGCGGAGTAGGCGACTGGAGCTGATGCAGCGTAGCTGGCTACTGCTGGTTCAGCGGCATAAGTGGCCACAGCGGGGCCACCGAGATGACCTGCATTGGCGACGGCGAGGACGCACGCAACAATTGCGATCTATAACGTTAATATATGTATAAATATTAATTTTTTTAATGTCACTTGTCATTTTCTTCAAACTCCCGATGACTTGGCACAGTTTTATATTGATCAGAAGATTAATTATACATTCTTTTTCTTTTTCATTTCATGACTCTCAAGGGCTCAATTTTATTATTAAAGTTGCGAAACACGTATTTGAATAGATTCATTTATTAAAATAGAAATTGATATCGCTGAATGAAGAAATCAAACTACGCCTACTGTTAGCGATTCGCTCAATGGAAAAAAACTGACCACTATGTCACCATATATTACCTTGACGAACATGGTAGCTTGTCGGTCTTCTCGGATTGAGTCAACTCTAGGAAACTGTGCTGTCATCCTGGCCGTCGGATACTTTTATACCAAAGGCTCCCCCCAGTCGAGCTGAGCCTTGACTCGGGATTCGCAAAATGGAAAGAGATCGACAACTTTTTCCAATATGTAACATCATAGAAGCCCGATATATTAAGACCTACAGAGAAAGTGTTCCTTTGTCGAATCGTGACATAACAAACGTACTGTTATATTTTCACTGTAATGTCCATAAAATTCTGGCTTGATAGATCGTTCCGATTTTGATAAGATGTATGTACGTAGTCACTTTCTTCATTTTCTGAATAATTTTCATTTGCATAACGAAATGTCACGAATTTGTTTATTTATCCTAATTTGATCTGTTGATACAAATATGAAGCTTTGGTTTAAGAATACAATTTGAAATTTTACGGAATAATTACATGAATATACGTGTTGTATTAACTAAATGTTGCAGTTAATTTTTATTAATTAAATGGATTTTACAATGTTACATATATAAAGAATTTTTTTAGCGCTATTAATTTTAATATTAAAATAAATTTCTTTACAATTCAGCAAACAAATTAATTGAAATTAGTTATAAAATTATTATAATTGATCAAATAATCAATTATTTTTTAAAAAGAATCTATTGTAGAATTACATATATATTAGAAAGTTTTTTCGTATTGTTGGAATTTGATGAAAAATTCTTTTATAAAAATGTCCTTCCGAACAATTTCACTGATTTTTTTTGTATGTTAGAATCAATCGATTGATTTTCATTCGCGGGCAATGATTACCATAATTTTTGTTTGTTTCTTTTCATCTCTTCAATTATTTTTAGTTTTTGGACTAAAAAGAGTTTTAAAAGCCGATGCAAACTCACAACTTTGTGAATAATACTTTCGGAAATTGAGCAACTTTCACCGACAACAACATTTTGTTAATTTGCGGTCATTTCACTTGGGACGTCCTTGGCCATACCTTTCTGCAGGGACTTCCAAGGTGTTGGCTTTGAAACGTCCTACAGAAGATGGTTGGAAGGTGAAATAATAAAAAATGAATGTAATTTCACTTTTACTTATAAACTGCAGTATCAGTATCAAGATTTGCAAGGTGCATTTCTAGATATATATTATGTCGTTCATTACTTTCGTATTGCAAGAGTAAAATGAAACAAGAAAAGAAGCGTAAATATAGGTCAATATTGCTATGCATAATTTCGATAATTTGATTCAACGGGATCTTTACAAAATTATATTTTTACTAAATAATATATTGCCTTAAGTTTTATTACGTAATACCTACGTTACTTATTAAGTTCGCTTCAGAATGATTTAAAACATCAAGTACTTTAAAAAAATGTGCTTTTTTAAGCAATAATATTGATCACACTTTTATACGTTAGAATTTAGCTTGAAGACTGCATTCATCAAGGCTCAATCATTACGTTTAATTTCTTCAAAACTATAATACAATACGATTATCTGGAATTATGGAAAACAACGAACACCAGTATGAATATTCGCAGTTTTGATATACTTTTTTTCGAAAAATATAGAAAAAACGCTGCCAGCTGCTTTGGTGAAATGCTTCCTTGGAGATAAGAGTATTTATCGTATTTCAATAAACGATGAATTTTTTTGTCAAATAAAAATCATTCAATTTCGCCAGCATTATTGTTTCTTAATAAGCTTGATAGTATCTAGTTTGTGTTTTCTTAATTCAAAGTACCTTCTCTTTATAGGTACGCAGTTGAAGTGGATTCTATTTACCCGGTTGAAAAAGAGCAAGTACTCTTTTTCAACCGGGTAGTAACGTAATATACTATTTATTTGAAATATACTATATTTTCGCGAACAGTACCTGATAAACACAATTTGTAATAAATATATTTTGTACTTAATTTTAATAAATTCACTTTCAAATTGAGCCAAAAGTACAACTAAGTATCGGGACGGGGGGCACGTGCCTCACCAAGGGGCACATACTTTTTTTGACACAAAGGGGCACATGCCCCGTTTTCCAAAAGAGCACGTGCTCTTTTTCAACCGGGTTAGTGTTATTTTCGAAGTTTTTGTTTTTTTTTTTTTATTTTATGCTTAGATTTTAGTTTTTATATTAAAAATTGATCGTGCGATAACTTTTTTCAAAGCTGCTTTTATAATCTTTGAAACGAGCCCTCACACGTTCAAAAATTCATTGTCTATCCAAAGTTACAGTAATTTATGCATAGTAATAAATTACGTACCTCATACCTAGAAAAAACATTGCTATAAGTAAATAAATGTCGAGCTAAATTTTATAGAATTCATTGAGGATCAACTCGTTGTAAAGCTGCTTTCATAAGCTTTAAAAAAAGTCCTCATACGTTGCCAAATTTATTCTTGATCCAAAGTTATAACAATTTGCGCATAATAGTGAATAACATACCTTACATCTAAAAATAAATAGAGTTGCTATGATTTTAAATATTTCAGGCTGAATATTACCGAATTTATCGCATGTCGACTCGTTTTAAAGCTGCTTTCCTGAGCTTTAAAATGAGCTGTCATACGTTAAAAAATTCATTGTCAAGTTACAGTTAAGTTTACGCTTAACAATAACCAATCTTTTTTTAAAAATTGTTGTTGAAAAACAGCTGTAAAATTTTTTCTAGTCGATGGATCTGCTTGAAAACTATTTTTCCACCTTCTTTCACCAATTTCCAGACATATAAAAAAAGATTCATCAAAATCCATCGAGTAGAGAAGTCATACCGATTGACAGTACACACACACACACACGTTCACACGCACAGACAGTGGCACCATAAAAACGTAACTTTGTCGTCTCTCCATGATTTCTAATGAAAGATATATAAAAAAATTATTCATTGATTACATGCAGGAGGTTTAGATCTTACAATAAAAATAATTTTGAAGTATAAAATGACAAAAACAAAAAAATTATAGCAAAAAACCCAAATTTTCAAAAAAAGCGAAAACAAAGCTTCCTTTTCAAGGAAGCAATACAATATGTTTTATTCATAATCAACATTCTCCAAAAGATTATTTTATCCTTTGCAGTTTATAAGCCAGTATTTATTTTATATAAAAAAAATTCTTTTTAGAGTGAAATTCATGAATTTAATATTTTATACAGCAATCAAAATCAAAGTTCAACAATATAAAAGCTAAGATACTCTATGTTAGGCTTCTTCAGAAGCCCGAAAAGTTCAAGCGACTCGAACTTTTCGAGCCATTGAGCTCTCGACTTTACGAGTTTTTTTTCGAAATTTTACCAAAATGGGCGTACATTATTTTAATTTTAAGTTAGTAGTTATAATTAGTGTAACATTGTTCGTTCACCTTAAGCAATTGGGTAGATCAAATTTTTTAAACAATTTATAGGTTTTACTCACCAAGTAACTCACAAGCTTAAATGTTCGAAAGCTCGAGCGACTCGTAAACTCGGGTGATCCCACTCTTTGATTTCTACGTTAATGTAGAAACATAATATTAGAACAACATTTTTGGAAACTACTGCAAAAATTTTTTAAAAAGTGATGAAATTGTTCTACAACTAGATTTTTGTTCGTCAACGTTCAAATTACGCTTAATCCATCGTTTCTCGTTCGATTACGAAAGTTAAGCATCGTTAAGCGCGGTTGCCGCGGTTAGTATGTACTTGGATGGGTGTGACCGCTTGGGAATTACCCCACGTGCCGTTGGCGTTCTTTTTGCAGTTTTTAATCATGCAGGCCATGAAAATGTAAACGTAAAGTATTACAAACATGTGCCGTGAGAAATAAAAACTCTTTTTTTTTTCCTTTTCTACCCTGTAAGGCATTCATTGTTAGCAAATAAAGAATTGGACACCGCAAAAAATATTGTTTGAAGTATAATGTTAAAAAAGGTTATAATTTAAAATTAATGATTAATTTGGCAGTCTCTAGCAAAACTCCTGTATTTCAAGATATTTTCATAATCAAACAAAAGTAGGACACTTGAATTAAAGCATTCTTTATCAAAAACTATCAGAATCCTTGAAAACCCCCATATTATTTTGTATTACATTAGAATTTATAATTGTCATCATTAAAACAATTTAATCACTTCAATAACTAATTACCTCATTAATTACATAAGTTCTTTAAGAATTGAAAATATTGAGTATTGAGTATTTTGAAGTACTTATGCGTGGGATAGGTTCTTAGAAAATCTACCACCTGTTTTGTGTTTTAACGTGCCTTCCAACTCTGCCACTCTGTTTTTCCGGCGACTTTTTTTTTATTACTTTGGGTCCAATTGGCCTATCGGCCTATCTGTCTCTAGCCTTAGTTACTTATTGTTAGTCGAAACCTTCGATTATTTATTACAAGATGATAAGAAACTCTATAGAAAATTGATAAAGATAATGATTTCAAAGCGTTATATTTTTATACTCAAGATATATGAAAATAATATTGAATGCTAGGCCCGAAATAATTTTCATTAATACCATCTACTAAACTATTAGAGCTTGAATATCCCATTTTAATAGCAGCATCGTGTATGGCAATGGAGAAACTAAAATTTTTATTGTCTGCATTATTGTTAAAAGGGAAAATAAGGAAACGTTCAATGTAATTACTACTTAGTTGGACGCACGTAATCCTAATATAAGTAACTGTGCAAAGGTGCTTTATGGATGATAAGGCCAAGTTGACTTGAAAAATAATTTTATTATATTATGTAACTTTTATTCAAAGCATATTTTTAGGAGAACAGTTACGATGAGAAGGTTTACTTTAACAAAAGATAGGAAAGAATCAATGTTTAATAGTTAAATTAATAGGCTCATCGAGTGTAAAACTGCCGGGCAGTATGACGTAATATATCATGAATTGTATTACGCTCCTCTTCCTCATGATCAAATACATGTAGTCCTCCCGACTTCAGGTCGACCTGGCCACAAAGCGAAACCTTTAGTAATAATTGAAGTTGTTTCTTGAGAAAGAAATCTTTTTTGAACCGATCTTTTCAAACAATTTTTCCCTGTTATCTGTACTAAAAAATGCAAAAGGAAATAGGAAAAAAAACTTATGATGACTAACTAATTTTGAATTAGATGTGTATCGAACGAAACACATAGGACTTTGAAAACAATAAGCTTTTTATTATGTAATATTTAAATAAATTTAATGTAGAATATTAAGCAGGTGCTTCATGATGGTGATAGTTGTTTTCTCATCGAATCTTGATGCACCATAGTTGAATATATAATTACTATTGATACATTCACCTGCTTCAGTTTTAAATCAATGGGTTTATCTTATTATTATGTATACTCAAAATTCGAGTTATACACAAGCACGATCTTTTTCCTGCATATTTATGTTGAGAACGATGATTATTAGCTTGTTTTCTTTAAAAATCATCGAATTTTCACTAACTACGGATCAAATATAAAATTATCTTTGCACAATTGGATTACTACAATATATGGAATTAGTAGATAAAATAACAGTGATATCATCATTAATATTATCCCTATTATTCGTCAATTATTTGTCGAAAACATTGTTGACCGTGAAAAGTTGTATAAGCGCGCAATGTCAAGAGCAACGAAGTAAAAGTATCTTATCCGCAGACTGCATATTGAATGACCTTATATTGCACAATTCACCTGCTCAGCGCAACTCTAGTTAGTTCTTTTAGTGTTGCAAAAATGCCTGGAATATTCATTTTGTTCGTTTCGCTCATTCAAAGGCAATACCCCACTTTCGTTACATTTTAGAGCATTGCCATATGTATATAAGCATTGGACTTGCTCTGAATCGACATCAGTTACTTGCAGTGCTCCAGCAGTGAGATAAAGCTTCAATTAACAAGTTCATCAATCAAATACACTCAACTATGTTTGCCAAGGTACGTAAACAACTATTATCTCTCTAGCATGTTTTTCACAATAACTGTTTGCATCAATAAAGAATTCTTTTTCATTAAAAAAAAATTTCAGATTATCATTGTTGCCTGCATCGCCGCATTAGCTCGTGCCGGTCTCCTGGCCGAGCCGGCAATTGCAACGGCATACGCTGCACCTGCAGCCTACGCTAGTTACCCCGCACCTGCAGCTTTGGCTAGTTACGCCGCACCAGCAGCATACGCTAGTTACGCTGCACCAGCAGCCTATGCTAGTTACTCTGCTCCAGCATACGCTGCTCACGGTTATGGCTACGGATCTCACTACGACGAGCACGCAGTGGCACATACTTCCGAAAACACATACCGTAGCGCCGGCAACCTCCACACCGTGTCCAGCCAGTCGAGGACCATCGCCACCCCATACTCCAGCAGCAGCAAACAATTCACCAAGGTCACCAACCCCGGTATCTACGCTCACGCAGCTCCAGTAGCCATTGCTCATCATGCAGCCTACGCAGCCCCGATTGCCCATCACGCTGCTCCCTTGGCTATTGCCGCCCCTATTGCTCATGCCGGTCTTGCTACGACTTATGCCTCTCATCATGGAAACGCCGCTCTCGGATATGCCGCTGGCCACAGCTACGGACACTCCGCGCACTCTGCTAGTCTCCTTGGAACTGCCTACTCTCCTGCCATCGGAGCTTCGCATGTTTCCTACGATAGCCCTATTGGAATCCACTACGGATATTAACTTCCGAAAGTCGGATGATGAATGATCGATCTCGATTTCATTCGTTTGTAAACCATCGGTATTATATTAATATTTGTGTATGTAAATCACTGTAAATATTAGTTGAAGCAATAAAGTCAATTGTTTGATTGGAATAGGGTCGTACTTTTTTTATAAATCGTATCGTGATCATATTGAAGAAATGTCGTAGTACAAGTTAACTTGAGAAAAAAGGCATCAGTTAAACAGAAACTTTCGTGTAACTATTAGTAATTCTGTCATAATCAATGATGTTGTAGTACAAATTTCTGCTGTGTTAGAAATTCGAAAAATGATATCCCACCGGCTGAGAGATAAGTAAAGAATTCTCACGTGTTCTCTGATAAAAAATCTAGTTACGCGGAAATCGAAAAAGAAAGATATATTTACAAATACGAATGTTATTTCAATTAGCAGCAGCCGTCTTCAGTGGCAATATTTTTTATGTCGAGTGCTTTGGCAACCTTGCGATATACTTGATATATACGAACAGCTCGTTCGTTGTATTCTCCATTACATTCGAGAAGTCCATTGATGGCTTTGGTAGTCAGCCCCTTGTTTGAGTCTTTCAGTACAGGTCTAACGCTACTTTTCGAATACCAATAGCTTACTAGCATTGATTCGGCGACGCTAGCGGATACCTTTTCAGTATTACGCAGCAGCTCGTCGCCGCGGCCGAGATCTTTGGAAGCGGCCAGGTAGTTTTCGGCCCAGGTTAACTGAATGTATCCTCGACCATGATATGATTTACCAGGCAAGTCCGAATCGCTAGCATAATCATCGGAATCAAAGTTTTGTTCTTCTTGATCTTGAAAGCCGGTGCTTTCGTGAATTAGTTGAGCCAGAAACATTGCTATAAGTACAACATACATATATTATTAATCATGTGATCGCAATAGTATCTTTTGTATTTCTACCTTTGATTATTATTATGAATTACCAACCTGCCTCTTCTCGAGAATAATCTCTGGTATCTTTGCGAAACCACGTGTAGACGAGATTTTTTGCTTCAGGATAACCATTAGCTTTGACTGCTTTAAGGGGACCAGCCAGTGTTAAACAGGACAAATTCAAAGTTTCCTTTATTAGCGTGTAAAAATCGTTCTAATGAAGATATCGTTATAAAACTTTTTTTACCTTAAAGTGCTGAGTGTGAGCTTTCAGTTTCCTCCCTATACGTCCCAAAATCTCAATTAGGCACCCCAGAAAGTTCCCTAAAGCGTAACATCTTATTTTTTGAAAAATCTCAGCGCGGTGCATGATTCTGAACGTTAGAATGAACGAAAATCATTTTGGGAGGCATCATTTTTGTCGTTAGCATCTCTACTTGAAAATGAGCAGACCACTTTTTTTAAAAATTGATTTTTCCATTTTTTGCAGGCAATTTAGAAAAAAAAATTGATAAAAAAAATTTTTTTTTCTACATTGCCTGAAAAAAAAAATGGAAAAATCAATTTTTTTAAAAAAGTGGTCCACTGTCGCAAGCTCCGGTGAGAAGCTGGGAAAATATAATAGATATATAATCTCGAAAGCAATTAATGCTTGAAATACAATCAGAACTCGAATGAACTGCGCTGTCAAGATAAAAATGCTTTATAATTGTAAATTCAGTTTAAAAAAAAGTTGAAACATAATATGATTGATAAGTTATCTAAAAATGAAAATCAAATATCAATCATCAAACATTGAATGCTACTCTTTCACATTAATTTTTCATTTCCCGATGAAATAAAAAAATTAATCAACTAATATATAATATTATTTCTCAATTTTTAACACATCAGTCGTCTCAGTACAATTTTATTATCTTATCCCACTCATACTTACAAGAATAATTTTACTCATACTTATAAGAATAATTTTAGTGCTAATAAGAATCGACTTCAACACATCTCATAAATCCAAGCAACGACTGACAGTTGACTAGACTACATCAGCTTTTGGCGACTACACATGCGTGCACAAAAGATAAAGTCATAACAAATCAGTGCGATTATGGCATTAGCCAATAAAGTCTGCGCTTTTAAAACTCCATGACATTACCAAAAAAATTAATTAAATTGGTCTCATGATACTATTTGTTGAATGGAATGCATTGGTTGCTCAAAGAGAAACAACAACTCCACGGAAAAGAAGTTTTATTTTTTCATCGTCTGCAATTTGGTATTATTTCGACTGAGTTTGTAATCTGAATAATTTATTATTCTACAAAATGCGATTTCAGTTTTTTGAAATATCGCATACCTTGTAACGTAAAAACCCTCATGCGATTTATTTCGTTGATATCATTAACCATAGTGAAACTAATTTAACTTTTGTGGTCTCAACTAGAATTCAACAATTGATCTACGTAATAATTTAAAATAATATATGTGGGAAAATAAAGAAAAGGGATATGTGTTGAGAATAAGGGATGGACACCCAATTGATCTATAATGGCTTACTTTATTAAATGAAACACAAGAATAAGAATAACACGATCGCTCGCTACAACATTCTGCTCGAGTGCGTAGCCCTCCAAACACTACTCTCGCCTAAATGCACTCTCTCACTCAAGGAGAAAAGCTCCCCTCTCCCTGCGCTTTCCCTATAGTCTGGGACTCAGCTATGACATCGCCAGACCCATCTATACTTGCATACACTCTTACGTCTAATACCAATTCCACATACATATACATTTCAAGGATTTTATTGGACTAAAATGACGTGAAATGATTAATAGTCAAATATTTAGGTGATTGATCACATAACTAAATTTATTAATGAATAACAAATTGGCAAAAAGAAGAGGCTGTTGAAAAAATTACAATCCTAGTCGCTGGTCACCATCTACCATCCGTAGTTGATGCCAACGGGGCTGGAGTAAGAGACATGAGACACAGCGGCGGCTGGGGAGTAGGCAACGTGGGCAGCGTGGGCCACTGGTGCCGAGTAGACGACGGGAGCATGAGCTACTGGGGCGGCAGCGTAGGTGGTGTGAGCGACTGGGGCAGGAGCGGCGTATGCGGTCTTGACAACTGGAGTAGAGTATGCAACTGGAGCGGAGTAGGCGACAGGAGCGGCAGCGGCGTAGGTGGTGGCCTGGGCGTAGACAGCCGGGTTGGTGATTTTGGTGAACTGTTTGTTGCTGCTGGAGTACGGGGTGGCGATGGTCCTGGACTGGGTGGACACGGTGTGGAGGTTGCCAGCGCTGCGGTAAGTGTTCTCCGATGTGGCGCTCAAAGTCGGCTCAGCGTAGCTCGTGTAAGCTGGGGCTGCATAGCTCGCGTAAGCTGGAGCCGCGTAGGATGCTACTGCTGGTGCAGCGGCGTAGGTGGCTACACCTGGGTAGCCGAGATTACCGGCACTGGCGACGGCAAGGATGCAAGCAAGAACTGCGATCTGCAATTTCAAAATATTTAATTGAAGCACAAAATCATACAACAGAATTGTCACAGTTTATGGCGGTAAAAGCATCCGAAAGTTACCTTGGAGAACATGGTTGCGTTTTTGAGGAATAACTGACTTGGTCGTATAGCTAGCAGTGAAGTAGATCGAGTGATCTTTGTGTCTGCCTAGTATAATCGTCGAATCCGCAAAGTCTTTTATACTCTACTGTGACTAGCATCGAAGCGTATTTAAGAAAAGGTGGGGTTGGAAGTCTGCCTAAGGCAGAACTTTCTCTGAACTGACCTTACATCTCACAGCTTACTCTAGTTACGCAGCATACCCATGACCTTGTCCGCCTGTCTACTCAATTACATTGTTGATTTCACATAATTGAATTACTGGACACTCATACAAATCAAAGTTTTACGGCTGTAATTCTCTGCCAGAGTAAAAAAATTACCTCTGTCAGATTTTTGAGAAAATAGTAAGAACTCACAGGTTTTAACAATATTTAGTTTTCAGTAATTGATTTTTAATTAGTGAAGCCAAGTGTAAGTTCTTTCTTAAAAATTATTGTAAATCGCGATTTTAAGATAAATTGTGACTCGCTTATTTTTTCAATATTTTAGTAAATATTTTTTCGTTCAAAATGTCATAGTCATCCATTCTATACTTTTTTACGTCCAATATATTTTCCAATCACCATCTATGTGTTTCTGATCTACACTCAAAGCCGTCTGATCTCAATCAAATTAAACACTATTAGCATAAACAAGAGTCCCCGGCCTTAAATTCGCCTTTTTTTCTGTGAAGATGATCAATATTTAATGAATTTTCCAATACTATACTACCACGGATAAAAGTTATAGATAATATCTACTTATCAATATAAGTACGTAAAATAAAATACATGTAAAAGTTGATTGAAGTGTTTCTGAACATGATGTATGTTTATTTTCCACTCAACTAGGAAAGCAACTTCCCTTTTACAGATACTAAAACATCTTAAAAATTTTAAACTATCCCTATACGTGTATTTCAAATATATTCATAAGGATATAATTCTATAGGATCATTCCAGTTAGAAAGTAGAAAAAAAATCGGAATTCAAATACCTATAGCTTATAAAAAAAATAGTAGTAGAGAGATACCTTGAGAGATACAGTGTCAAAAATATAAAGGGAATGGGCGATTTTTTGTTCGACGTTGCTCCTAATTTACGTTAGATAATCATCAGACGTCCTTGTCGACCTCGTCAAAAAAGAGAGTCTTGCCAATTTTTAGCGTTTGCTTAACTCGCAGATTGTAATCGAGAATTATAGTGATGACTGACGCTAAGGGATTACAAAATAAGCTTGAGTTATGATTTTGCATTTTGAGGTAGTAACTAAATTCAAAGAAACCAAACATAAATCAGCGCATTTACTAGCATGCATATAACGAAATTAAAAAAATAATACCTATTTTCTGGGCATTGAAAATACTTTTTTTCTTCGCTAGCGCTTCCGGCGATTTCATATTCTTGTTTAAGGTATATAGTGACAGAAAATGTTGGCGAACATTAGAAGAGTCCGCAGGAACTACTTTTTTGACATTTTCACATTATAATCGCATGAAAAAAATCCTCTTATATCAAAAAGATTCGTTTTGATATAAGAGGATTATCATCTCAATATAGCTACAAAATTATTCTTTTTCTAACAAGAAGATCCTTTTGGTACGAGAGAAAATATTCTTGTTACAAGAAGAATAATATTGTAGCAAAATGATTTTACTCAAAATGAATTTCCTCTTGCCACAAGAGGCCTGTTTTTGCCGGGTGGGCTTTCTTCGAATAAAATAGACGAAAAAAGTCATTTTTTTAAAATACTGGTTTCTTGACTATTTCTGAGAAGTTAAAATTATAGCAAAAAAGAAGACCTTTACGTAGAAAAAAGTTTCATTAAAAAATAATTATTCGGTAAAACTTAAGCTGCATATAATTTCGAAAAGCTATAAAAAATAAAAATAACATCAAAATGTGTTCAGTGTATACTGCAGAACAATTTGGAATAATCATATCGTTGAATAAGCGAAAACAAGGTTCTTTTATTCGTGCTTGTTTAGTGGTCGGTAATTACTCTTAATGAAAAAGTTGAATGCGCTAGTATCCGACCACTATTACATCATTGTTCAACAAATAAATTCGATATTTTTATGCAACGAAACAAGTTTCAATGCGTCCAACAGGTTCAGTTGATTAGTATTCAACCGTTTATTTTGCTTATTTTACCGAAATTCACTTAATAAACGTTCAATGAAAAGTGTTCAGAAACTAGGGGGTGGTCGGAAACTAGTGCCATTACCCTATATACTTTCAAAAAGAAGATGAAAAAACTCCGGAAGCCCTAGCATTAAAAATTTTTTTCCATTTTGGACTTCACAAAAGTGCATTTTTTTTGTAGATTTCGTCATATACGTCTATTTTCATCGCTATCAAAATAGAAAAACGTAGAATTCATTTTTAAAAACAAACAAGTTCTATAATAACGTGGGTATACCTCAAGAAAGTTTTACGTAATCACCCGAGCGGTAGGTGAAAAAATTGATGGAATCAATCACCGTGGGTCTTTTGTAATCCACATTCACTTTTTTTCCATATTACACCTACAGTTCTGCATGAGGTTGGCTTTGAATTCAGATATCTTTTTGACGCTGCTTTCCTGATCTTTGAAACGAGCCCTTACACATTAAAAAATTCATTGTCAATATAAAGTTGCAGTAGTTTGCAATAGATTACGTCCCTCACATCTACAAAAAGGAGATTGCTATAATTAAAGATATCTCGGGCTAGATATTATAGAATTTATTGAGCAACAACTTTTTTTAAAGCTGCTTTCATAAGCTTTAAAAAGAGCCCTCACACGTTAACAAATGTATTCTTGATCCAAAGTTATAACAATTTGCGCATAATAGTGAATGACGTACCTTACATCTAAAAATAAAAGTAGGGTTGCTATGATTTCAAATATCTCAGGCTGAACATTACCGAATTTGTCGCGGGATAACTCGTTTCAAAGCTGCTTTCATGAGCTTCAAAATGAGTCATCACACGTTAAAAAATTAATTGTCAATCCAAAATTTTAATAATTCCGTATGAATCACCAATATTTTTTTTAATTGTTGTTGAAAAGCAGCTATAAAATATATTCTAGTCGATGGATCTGCTTGAAAATAATTTTCTCACATCCGTTCACCAATTTCCAAACGTATAAAAAAATATTCATTAAAATCCACCGACTAGAGAAGTCATACCGATTGACAGTATACACACACACGTCCATACATATACAGCCGGCGACACCAGAAAAACGTAACTTTGTCATCTCCCAATCATTTCTAAAGAAAGATATATACAAAAATTATTCATCAATTACATGCAGAAAGGTTAGATCTTTTAAAAAAACAAGATTGAAGCATAAAATGACAAAAACAAAAAAAAGCGAGAAAATCAAAATTTTCAAAAAAAGCGTAAACAAAGCTTCCTTGAATTGCTCTCTATAGTCTTGTGTGAAAATTTGCAACGAAGTACGTTGTAGTTAATATTTTGAGTTCAAGAAAGTCTTGCAGCAATTCATTGATGTTGCGCTCGGCACATATCAACAACGCATTGCTTGCTGACTTTTGAACTGGAAAATACCTGTTGCTGCTGCCTACACGAGACGCAAGGCCGAGCACAGGGCTTGACAATGCCGGTAAGTGCAATGAATAATTTTCAAGACGAATCTATTGTGCCGCGCGATCGCTTTGACTCAATAAAAAGTTGAAATTCATTACGAAAAAAAAAAAAAACCAAATTGTATCGTATACGAGGACGTGCGAGCTTGTAAATAGTTTTCAATGCGCCGCGATGATTTTACAGCATTTCCCGCTCTTTGCGTGCACCGTAGCAGACGAATATACAGACGCTTATCAGCTGCGTCTCTATTAGATATCTCATAAATAATATGCTGTATACAAGGTGAAATTATTTGACGATGGATTAATTCGGTAACATTTATTGGAATTTTTAGCATTCTCGTCAGTTTCTCTCTCTCTTCTCTCTCTCTCTCTCTCTTTCTCTCTCTCTCTCTCTCTCTCTCTCTCTCATAGTCATTGTTGATTTGCTATTATAGATTGTGATTGGTTTCATCTGTATCATCATAATTACATTATTTTTGTACCTCAATTTTACAATGTGCTCCATTAAGCGATATTATCTATTTATTGTTCTCGTTTAAGTTGTTACTTCGTTCTATTGATTAGCACGTAAAAGTAATCTACAAATCTTTTCCCCCTTCCTCCCCTATACATTTCAAGAAATGTAAACTGCTAAGCGAGTAGGTAGAAAATCGTCGCCA
>JAWWMK010019507.1:0-18686 GCA_035047105.1 Galeopsomyia nigrocyanea | reverse complement strand
AGATAAAAACGAAAAATAAAAAAGTTCTTAAATTTGCTGCATACTTAAAATAAGAACTTTTTTTTGTAGTGTACTCAACTGGCAAATGGCGAAATGCAATGACCATCTTTCGCCTGGATTTGCATTTTTACGTAGATACGTCGTATAATGTGCACTCACCCTGAATATGTGTTCGCTCACCTCTCTCAAGGTCCTGCGAGACGAATCGATCAGCCGACTTTTTTAGCCGCGCGTATACGCAAAAAGGGAAAGAGAGAAAGAGCGACAATGGGCGATAGGTGCGTGAATACACGAGCAGACAAAGGCGTCATTTGTAACGTTTCTTGCAGAGAAGTGAAAAAAAAAAACGTTTGTTGAAGTCGCGAAGATGTAGTACGAGGTCGTTTGGCTGACTCGAACGAAAAAAAGAAAGATATCTGCGCGTTATGTCGCGTTTGCTCGAGTTTATTTGCGTGCTACCGACGATCAAGTAAATTTAACGACCTCGTGACTGAAAATAAACGATTGTTGCAGAATTAATGTAATCGCCACGGTCAACCTCTGAGGATTGTTTGAATTTGACTTTCGTTCGATACGATATCAAAATAAAAATTTGCGTTGTACCGACCTCAAAAAGAAATTGGTATCTTCCGTCGGCCTCCTACCGTCGAGGTAAATGAGCAGCATGACGGTGGTGATGGGAAGCCACATCAGCAACACCGCGCCGACGTTGAGCAGAAGCACGCGTACGACTCGCAGATGCTTGTGCAGACGAACCTCCTCGTGCTGCGACAAGCTGCCCGCTCGAACCTGACGACCAGCGCTGCAGCCGCCGGCGCCGCTTGCACCAGTCACCGAGGCCGAGGACAGCTTGCGACCGGCCCACGGCACCAACGTACCCACCACTGACAGCTCCGAGTCTCGACGTCTGTTTGGGTCAGTTTCTAAGCCCTGAAATGTAATTTCAAGACAAAATATTAAAGTAGATCTTCCCAATTGAAAAACGATTTGTGCGAAATATCAACTATACCATTCGTTGCTTCTCGCGAGTTTCGTCATCTCGCAAACACTTTATAAACTCATTCTCCCCAAAACTTACTCAATTTTCCAACTGCGTCGCAATTAAAGTTTCATTTGCTCTTGGCACGTTACCTCTGCGCATAATCAACACTGACATTCTATTTACTTTGACTACATAAACTGCAGGCTTCGTCACTGCGCTCTTTTCATTATTAAACGTGACTTTGATACCAGCACCTCGCAAGAACACATCTATTTTATATACAGCCACTTTGTTCGGTTAAGTTTCGAGCCTGCGTTCGTACTATAGGTAATAGATACGTCGCTCTCATTTGACTTGCAAAAGCGTTCGACTTAGCACGAGAAACTTTGAGACGATGAAGGAAAGTTTGAGAAAATAAGCGTCTTTGGAAAACCTCGTTAATTCAGTTCACAGTAATTTAGAGATTTGCGAGGAACGCCTACGTAAAAAATGCAACGAAGTGTTTTCATGTATTGTATGAAATTAAGCTTCGATAGATTATTTTTTCAATTCAATTTAATTTTTGAAAAGCCAATGCTCGCGCGATACTTCGTGTGTAGCTATCAGACGAGGTCAATGAAAAACAATTAACAGTGGAAATTAACAGAGCAAAAACATTACAGTGGAATGACTTTCGTTCTAAATATTGAATGAAAACGTAGGTTTTCATAAATTACGAATGAATACGTTAAATCATATCTGAATGGTGTCGGAACCTTTGACTTTATCAATTTAAAAGCGTAATTAGTTTTGCTCGTTAATTCATTTAGAGTATGATAATCGAGAGCGGTGAATACTATGATTAAATTTTAATCAATGCGAGCTTCCTTTGACAGCGTAACTATTCATGTCCGAAAACCCATACCTACATTCAGTTGTGCTCGATCACAATCTTCTTGAATATAACAGTTATTACATAAAATTGAAACATCTAGAAATCAGAATCACTAAAAGCGGTAAATTGAATTTTTTCTCATAATAATTAGCGAAACAACTCGAGTATTGAGTAGATTCGAGCATAAAGGAACAAGATAAACAAAATAACATGGTCTGGAAACTATTATCGACAATCTTCTTACTTCTTCACTTCCAAAAATCAATTGACTGCCAGTTGGAAAGAATACACAAATATTCGAAAGACTTCGTGTTTCTCGTGCCGGACAGCATGAAATATCGACAATTGGTAATGGCGAGCGCACCTCTCATAAATAAACATTCCGACTACGTGTACTTCACCAACATCAATTGCGATGACAGTAATTGTCAAGTTGTACAGCACTGTTTCAATTGTCCAAATCCCAACGTGCCAAGAATTTGCTTTTTCGAAGCGCCGAGCCATCAAAGATCTAGCTTGAAAGAAGCAAATCTGCTTCACCTGGGCTGCAACGGCGAGCTCGTCATCGTTGACTGGGTAACGAAAGCCAACGTGAATGAAACTGCCATGAGAAAAATCCAACTGATCGACTTGAATAGCTGCAATGTCAAGGATATTTCCGTGAGAGTGTCGGAAGCCAACAATAAACAACGCAAAATCATATTGATCGACGACAAGTATTTCGAACTGTTCTATGTCGACTTTAAACAATGTGAACTGCACGGATGGATTAAAATGAGATACGATATGGTAAAAGATTGGATAGTAGGTCCAGAGTGCATATACGGAACGGAGAGTTCGCATTTCAAGTTTGCAATTGACGTCGTCGAGAGGCCCAATCATGACGCTATAATATTAGATCAGGATCACATTTACTGGTATCTGTACAAGCTACCGAATAGTCAAAACTACGCCAAAGTAGGTTTCATCCACAATTTCGTTTGATATTTATAAACAACTTCATGCAAGTGTCAATATAAGGAGCAATTTTTTTTGTAGGAGTTATTCAAAGTATCGCACAAAGCTGCTGGCTCTTTTGACGTGCCGCGAATAACGGCCGGAGATGATTTGGCGATTTTCTGCTGGCTACCTGATACATCATTCAGCGACGAGATCAGTTGCGTCGGCGGAGACATGAATGGCTGGTTTATGAAAAAGTTTACGTTGAGTTTCGCCTACGAAGTTCGTGATTTCGAAATACAGATTTACGGATCCAGCCTACTTTGCGTACTTACATCGTCGAGTCGAGAAACTGCAACCAAGTGCAATTACGATCTTTGGGCATTTGGAATTGATAACGAGTCGAAGAGTGAGCCCATTCGAATCGAAGGTCCTCCGTGCATGTTTGAACACAGATTAGCACCTAGAGCTGTTATGACGACTGGACTCTACGGCGATATATGCGTCAGTTTCACCTTCGAACAACGCAAGACGAGCGAAGAAATATACAATTCGATCGAAGAGCAGAACTTTACAGTACTCGTCGAGTGTTTCAATTATTATCACAAATTTTCAGGATTTTTCTAAACAATACGAGTTTTATTGCCAATAAATGCAGCGATGATTGTATTACTTTATTTTTGCGTATACGCAATTATTTATAAATTTCATAAAAATATTTGCCCGTATATTTCGTCTGTTAAATTTATCCAGAGCGAGTTTACTTTTTAACATAGTCATTCAACAATCATATTATCTTATTAGATAAGTTTTATTCATAACTGCCACGTGCATTTACGAGATTACTTCGAATTGCATGTAAGTTGTATGAAATAAATTTTTGTCTGTATTATACATTTCATATGCAGTAGCATTTCATTTGACTGTGTTAGATATGTTAATCTCGATTCGAGCATAAAAGTCGATTAGCTGCTCTTACTGATCAGAAAAATGCTTTGACGTATGTTTGCAATGATTTTGTAAGCAGAATGACCGACTCAAAGTTCGATATCGTTCGATATGAGGAAATATTTACTCCGAGTGCATATATTATTTAGCACACAACGTTTTGAATGTAAACTTGCTACGGATATCGTCGAAAATACGCTTTGGTTAAGGATAAAGAGATGATTTATTTGGCATAAAGTTACGAATCGCTGATCAGAATTCATTGATTAGTACAAGATGACTTTTTTTCAAATTACAAAAATGAAAATTTTTACATTTGTATAGCTATGTATTTATTGATTATTCATTTCAATACTTTTTCGAGCTGTGTACCTGACTACAAACATCACGTTTTATTGAACAAACGTTGTTCGATGTTTTCTACTTCAAGAACTTATAATAATGAGCTTGTTTATTTTATAATAAACAACCAATTGACTTAATTTTATACCTATTTTAATTTGTGTGATTAATTACAAATCTAAAAAGGTACACTGCTGTTTCGTACGACGTTACAAACATATAGATTAAAGACCAGTTACGCCAATATTACTCGACTCCCTAATGAGATTTTCGCTGGAATTGATGCGTTAATTATTCGCCGCGGGTAATCAATTTCATTACGATAATAACGGAAGGTCGGTTCCAATTTGTTGTCGTTACTTTAGAGCTAGTTGCAAGTTCAAATATGTAATATGCGTATAAATTTCAGCATCTATAAATATACATATATTTCAATTTTTCAAGTACTGTTGCGTGACAACTTTTATCTTTTTATCGCTCGGAGTTAAAAGTTTTCTTCAGATAGGAAAAACTATAAAAATAGTTTTGACCTAACAACTATTGCAAAAAAAATTCTATTCGATTCAAACTCAGCCGTAAGTATAGTTGCGATAAACATGGTTATATCAATATATTATTTACCAACTACATGTTGTGTTTTTATTGTAATAGACGCAAAATCGAGCATAAACTGTACAATGGCACGTAAAATAATCTTCTCAATATCCGTTATTTTACATTTACATGCGTTCGTCCTATGTGAAATCAGAAGAAACAAATAATTACAAACATTTGAACGTTACTACGAGTAACGAAAAACAAGAATTCACGCAGTTCAGTAGTCAACTAATACTAATCGATACAAAATCCAACTATATCCACTTCAGTCACATAAAATGCAACATCATCACCGGCGGATGTTACTTGCAGCAAAATTGTTACAACTGCACACACAGTCACCAACCCCGTGTTTGCCAATTCAAAGCACCCGAGAACGTCAGTTCGTTTTTCCGAGAGGTCAGTAACGCCGAGCGCGTCATTGTCGATTGGGCGACAAAAGCAACCGTGCAGGTACGGCAAACTTCCGATGGGGAACGGACGCGAAGAATTCAAGTAATTCATTTGAAGACTTGCATTGTCGCTGAAATCCCAATAAAGTTATCCAGAAGCGACAAGGAAATGCGCAAAATCGTATTGAACTCGAATTGTGCGGGGATGCAATGCTTCGACGTGCTGTATTTGGATTTGGAACGTTGTGGAAAAAGTAGATGGGCCTCGATTACCTACCATGCGCCAAAGCGTTCATTGCGATGCATATACGGTTTGGCATATGTCTAATATCAATTTGCATTAGAAGCTACCAGTACTCAATATTTTGGCACAATTGTCGTCGAGAGAAATCTCGATTATCGGTCTATCAATAAATTAGCGAAAGAGAATAGCTCAGTCGAAGTAAGTACATGAAATATAATGCTGACATATAAATCACATAATAATTGGTCGATTTTCCCTTACTCAGGTGCTGTACACGGAGACAAATCAAGTAGGCGCTCTGTTTTACTTGCCCCGGCTGACTACCAAAATGCACTGCTATGTTGGCTTCCCGACTTGAAACTCGCTCAGAATATTAATTGCATTGCCGTTGGTCATCGCGATAACAATTCTTCGACCAATTTCACTCTGCACTTCCCATGGGAGGTTCGCGATTTCGAGATTTTTAATGCTGGATCAAACGAACTTTACGCGCATACTTCGCATGGACATCCAACGATTTGCAACTATCAGCTGTGGCTTTTCGACACTGACGGTCGGAAAATCGATGGACCTACGAGCATCGAAGGGCCAGCATGTATTTTCACTTACAGACTGGATCCCAGGTCTGTTATAATGCGGCGCAATAACCACGACGTTTGCGTGAGTTTTGTTTTCGAGCGTCAGCCACACAAATCCAAAAATACGTCGGATACTTACAATTAAAAAGACGTTTACAATGATGGTGGAGTATTTCCAAAGAATTATTTTAAAAAGTATTTTTTTTTTCTGAAGATAAATGCATAATGCTGTCAGCTGTGTACGAAAAGTTTTTGTGTGCAAGATACAATGCAGCTCGTTAATTTGACCTGCTTCTAGCCAAATACGTACAACCGCGACGCGAATTCCCGAACGTATTTCTTATCAACAACGGTTTAATTCAAGTATACTATACCCACGCTGAAGCTTTTGTCAAGATTTACGCATGCTTTTTCCTGCATTTTAAAAGGTTTTTATGACAGCAGGATATTTTGCCGTTCCAATTTTTGGCGATAATTTATAAATAAAATGAGCTTATTCGTAATAAGATTTACAATAAACGTTTTGTATCACCCGTACTTTGTAATTATTTGCACTTTTTCAATGAAAATAAAACTAATGTATTATCTCCTCTCGTAGTCATTCTTGGCAGCGCTGAATGCTGCGATTTGAATATTTAAATAAGTAAAAGTATTCGAGCGACACTCGTGCTACTTTATTTCATCATGAGGAATACGTTCATTTTTATATATTCGTCGGTGACACTGAATATATACCGACGTAAATGCAAAGAATATGTATTATCTAGAATGCATTGAAAAAAGTCGAGGCGAGACCATATATCAACGAAACAAAGTGACAACTAAGATAGAGTCTTGTTTGACTTGTCCTGTTTGTCTTTCGATGCACGTTCGACATCAAGTTTCGGGATTCTCCCAGAACGTTGAATGCATCGTTCTTAACGTTTACAAATGGCTAAAAAAAAAAGAAGCTTTTTCTGTGGAATTCCCCTCAAATTAGAAACACAAAATCCCCGACTCGCCGATAGACGAATTTGCAAACATTGACTTATACTTGCGTCTCCCAGAGAGAAAACGAATTGCAACTTTAACAAAGACATTCGATATCGGAGGTACAACGATCGATAGAGTCATCATGAACATCAGAGCCCTGGTCTATTATTACTATTATTCGATCGAGTAGCGATGACGTCACAGATTGAGCTTCGTTTTTTCGTAAGAGAAATCATAACTGGACTTATGTATCAAATGGATATAGTGCAGCCCACGCGATGAAATTCATAGTAATGAGGCCATATAATTGATTTGCAAAGTAGTTCTGACTGCGGATAGTTTCGATAATGCGTTCGACGCGCGTTCCTCTTTCTCAGCCAACCGTTTCAGATAGCAGATAAGAATGCAACACTGCGTATATGCATCAACTGGATTAATTTGTCGCTTATTGAAAATTTTAAAAAAAATTGAAGAAAAAAAATGCTTTTTGCTTGAACTATAACATAGTTCAAGCGAGAAAAGCGCAAGTAATTTTCACCGCGCAATCTCTAATCGCGATCCAACGAATTCGCAAAAAGTAAATGCAAGAACAGAGCGTTAAATTTTCACGGTTAACGCGCGACGCGGGAGGCTACAATGGGTTTTTTTTTGTCGGTGGAGAACGAGGCGGGCGCACCGTTATTATTAATTGGCCGAGTGAAAGCTCTGACGAGTAAGATACGATATGTACGAAGCTGAAAACGGTCCGAGAAAGCGAAAGCTTACATCATCGCGGCCGGCGGCCGGCGCGCTGCTGCCGAAGCCCAAACAACGATGGCAAATAAGGCGTTGAGTCGGCAACCGACCATACGCAGAGATAGGCAGTCTTCGGCAGAGCACTCAAGAAAGCGGTCGCGCGAAACCACTCGCCGATATATTTCAGTATTCTTTGCGCGACTTATCGCTTCTTGTCTGCTGCGTTGACCTTTCTCAAACTATATACTCGCAGTGCGTTTTCGCTTTATCGCTCGATTTGCTTTACATCGCAAAACATTGACAGAGAGATTGCCGCGCGGTCCAGTGATTCTCCTGCTATCTCGGTTATCCGCGAGATGTAACGTCGCCAGCAGTGAGTGTGCGAACGATTCGCTTGTCAACAATCTGACGGAACGGACATCCCGAATCTTTCGACTCGCGCTCGGAAAAATGATAGTCGATGTGTCGGACAGCTTGGTTTCGAAAATTTTGAATATGCCATTATCGATCGCGCACCGCAAGCAGTCGACAGCCAAACTCCGACCCACCGCACATTTTAAATAGTAGTTCGGAAACACTTCGATTGCATTGCGGATAGAATGAAGAAACTTGTGTGTACATATTTCGCGTAAGTTGCGCTGGTGTATTATAATATTTTTTAACAACAGACTCTTCCCTCTCGCTGGGAACTCGGTTTTAATGAGATCAGAGACTACTTTGAAATTCTCAATGCGCTTCTGACCTAGAAAGGTCGAAGTTTGCCGATGAAAGTCACGGCGGTAATGTAGTTGTGCTTCTTCAGCATATAATTGACTAACATGAATTCCCATTGCTCCAAACGCACACAATGTGCAAGTTGTTTGTTTTTTCATGATTTATTAATTAAGTAGCAATGATTGCGAGGGAAAAAATTTGACGCTGACAATTTATATTTCAGATGGAATCATTATCATTAGTTCTGTTGACATTTCGCAACTTTTTCAACGAGCATGGCGTGATAGCGTGATTGAAAATTACATCGCAAATAGCGTTCTTGGCTCGAATTCATTCGTGAGTATACTATTTCAGCAAACTACGTAGAACATTTCGTAACGTAAATTGTGATTGACATCTCTCTTCTTATTATTTTCTTTTTCACAGTGACATTTTGGTTGAATGAAAATGGAGACAAAGCAAATCTTATTAGCAGTATTGATTATTTTCCACGTGCAGTGGTTCGCTCGCAGCGATTTCACCAGCGTGGATTATTTATCCAAAGATTTGAATTTCCGAGTGCCGACGAACGCGAGAGATCGGATATTCGTGATAGTCAGCACGCCCGAGAGCGACGTGTACTGGAAGTATTTTTATTTTAATTACGTCAAGTGCGACCGAGTCACCAGAGACTGCCAAGTCGGGCAGGATTGCTTCAATTGTCCGAAAGCTTACAAACCAAAAAAGTGCCATTTCAGTTTAGCCTACAACGACAGCTCAGCTCTCGGGCAAGTCGCTTTGAAAACTTACGGAGATCGCACCGAATACGTGATCGTCGACTGGGCGTCCAAAGCGGTGGTCAACGAGAGTCTGGGCTACAGAGACATTAGGAAAA
Source organism: Galeopsomyia nigrocyanea (assembly GCA_035047105.1). Lineage (NCBI taxonomy): Eukaryota > Metazoa > Arthropoda > Insecta > Hymenoptera > Eulophidae > Galeopsomyia > Galeopsomyia nigrocyanea. The sequence continues at coordinate 9,495 of JAWWMK010019507.1, read as the reverse complement.
TTCAAGTGATCAGTATGGCCAACTGCCTCGTTCGAGATATCCCCATCGAGATAAGCAGCGCCGACAATGGCATGAGGAAAATAGTGCTGGATCCACTTCCGGTGACGAAGAGCTTCGACGTTTTCTACATAGACTATCGGCTCTGCCGCGACAGCGGTTGGCTGAGAATGAGGTACAGCGAGGACGGAAGGCCGCTCAACAAACCCGAGTGCGTTTTCGGCTTGAAAAAATCCAAGCACAAGTTCTTCATGGACGTCGTCGTGGGCTCCGATTTCAGCGAAATTATACTCGACAAGAGCAAGGACAACTGGGTATTGTACGAGTTGAAGAATCAAAGCAACAACGCCTCGGTAAGTTTTCCACCAAACGATAAAATCGAAAGGAACTCGCCCAACTAACGATTCGTTAATTTTGTTCAGGAATTGCACAAAAGCAAAAACCGCGAAGGCGACTTATTCGACATTCCCCGTCTGAGCATGCACAGCGACAATTTCGGAAGCCTATGCTGGATCGCCGACATCGAGCCGTCGTACAACGTGAACTGCACGATATTCCGCGCGGAGCCCAAGTACATAAGAAACCTGTCTCTGGAGTTCCACTACCGGATCCGCGACTTCGAGCTGAAGATGGTGGACTTCAAGAGAATCTACGTGCTGACGTCGTCGAGCGACGACCTCAGCTGCGTCTACGACCTGTGGATATTCGACATCAACGGCCAGCTGATCGACGGGCCTCTGAGAATCCAAGGCCCCAGTTGCGTGTTCACCCACCGACTGGAGCCGAGGCCTGCGCTAACGCAGCTGAACCGCGACAAAATTTGCGCGAGTTTCGCCTTCGAGCTGGCGACGACGACGGGCCTGCAGTTGCCCCGCGAGAAGCGGTTCGCGGCGCTGACCGAGTGCCTACTGCACAGCAACTAGCAGCAAAATGGCAAATGTCCGACCTGAGCGACGCAGGAGACGGCCCAGCGGTTGCGCGTGTCGAGGATCCTCTGGAAGATGCGCTGGTAGTGGTAGACGAGCAGGGCCATCGGCAGCAGGCACGCCAGCACGATGATGGGTATGGTGAAGCACAGCGAGACGTTGAGGATGTCGCTGCGCGGGAACACCAGGGTGCAGATCGTCCGGCCGTCGGCCACCTCCTGCAACGACGCACGGCGCTCGGCTCAAACTAAAGTCGAACAGACCGAATGCACAGATCAGCTACAGACCTTGGGCTGGAACCAGAAGGCGGCGGGCAGGAAGAGCGCGGCGGCGATGGCCCAGGTGAGGGAGGAGGCGGCGACGACCCGGGCGGTGGTGAGGGCGCTACGGTAGGGCGCCACGGCGAGGCAGCGGTGGCGGTCCATGGAGATGAAGGTGAGCGTCCAGAGGAGCACGAAGCCGCAGACGAACTGCGAGTAGGGCAGCAGGCGGCAGACCGCCTCGCCGAGGCGCCACTGCTGGGTGAGCCGGGTGTAGGCGACCGCCGGCACGCCCAGCGCGAACAGCAGGTCCGCCGCCGCCAGGTTCACCAGGCACAGGTTCGTGGGGGTGCGCATCTCCCGGTAGCGCAGCACGCACACGGCGATGCCCAGGTTGGCCAGCACCGACACCACGAAGCTCACCGCCAGCACTAGGACCTGCAATCAGACGGGTACATTTTACCTCTCTGCGTGAGCTCAACGGACGATTGGGGGTCGTTCGTGCTGGTCGCCCCGTATTCCATCTTCCAGGGTCAAGGTTGCAAATATACGTACTCGTCGCGCCGATTGATGATGTCGTCTACGTGCTCCCAGCGATCGCGACCCGTTCCCATTTTTCAGTTCCTTCGTGTGTATATACGACTTCCGGGGGAAGCGCTCTTGATCCCACCCGCGTGATTTATGACACTTATATCCGCCCCATATCCGATATCATATGTACCCTCGATTCATATGGAAATCCTCAGTCCGCGCGCGAGCTCGCTTTTCCTTTAGTCAAAGCTGGATTTTTTTTAATACCTACTGCACATATACTATGCCGTATATTGACTCGGATGTAGTGTGCTATTGTGACCTTGCGCGGACTGTGATTGATTGTGGCCGGATTCGCATTCGATTTGAGAAAGGATTTCGGAATCGAAATTCATATTTGTAATAGATATTTCAAATGGCTTCGAGGAATAATTGAATTAATATGACGTTCTTTCGTGCTTATCCAACTTTATTTTGTCGAAAATTGATAACTACATTATTGGGTTGTATAATAGAGCGTGCATGTAAAGAGTGAATTCTTCGATGCGGAAACTCGGAAACGTCGCGATGAATGTATACCACGCCACTGCGAATACTAAGTACAATTATATTAATGTGTCATTGTGTTCCTTGCTTTGTCGTTTAAGCTACCTTTTCATTTCGTTCGTCTTGTCAATGCGATAAAATTCTCATCATAATGTGTTTTCAACCCAAATAATTTGTAATATCTAAATAAAATACTCGTTCAAAGTATGAAGTATACATTTTTTTATGAATGCAATTATTATTATTACTTTGGAGCTTGTGTATAACTGTTGAATGCAACTCCAGTGCGAATGTCAAAGGCTCTTTCAGAAGTTTCATTTCAAAAGCGTACATTGTGCAATAAAATATTTTGCAGTACTATATTTTTTGTCCTACATTCTGAAAAGTTTAAAGCGACATTACAACTCATATAATTATTCCTCGCTGTCTCCAACAGCAGTCATTAAAAGTATTGCGCTGTTAATTAAATGTGACAAGCAATCGATATGTAGTCATATTATTTTATGCACTCATCTAGACTAGACTATTGACGTTGAAACAGAAAAAATATGCACGTCGTTCGATAGTACATTTCAGGTAATAAGTTGAATTAATTAAAGAAGAAATAATTGTTAATTCCATAAAAATAATCGAGTAAGGCTTACTAGAATAACGTGACCTTTTCTAATATTAACGATAATTATCGACTGCATTCGCGTGCGTTCAAACGCGTTGAATAAAATTATAATGACATCGACTGAACTAATTTTTTTAACGTTAATAGAAAATACTTAGAAAAGCTAGCAAGAAAAAAAATTAAATAAACATACCATAGTAATGGTCAAATCATTTTACAAAGTTTAATTTTGTCGCAATACGAGTCTTAATGGCTCTGCATGGATTGGCGACATATTTTTTCCAAAAACTATTATAAAATGACTTAGCAGCTAATTTTTTCAAGTTTGAATATTTAAAGAGTGCTTTGGTCGATAACCAACACTTTTGTAAATTATATCGACGCCTGCCTAGGAAACGATGTACGAGCAATTCCAAAGCAAATGCAATAATCAATGCGCCGTATATCTTGAAGAAGCCTTTCACAAAAGGCCCTAAAGATTTTAAATATGTAAGACTGTGGCCATGGTTTTCTTCGGAAACAGCTTTTCGCGCTTTCATCGATAAGCTCCAGATATCTCTCTTGATCAGCATAACATGAATGCCACTCTGACGAAGTATCTCGAGTTTGTTATCGAGTGGTCGTATGAATGGCGAACCCTTCGAGCTCATCATATTGAACATTGAAGTCCAAACACACTCCTTGGTCATTTTCATGACTGGTTGAGTCCTAAAAATAACCTGGATAAGCTGTGCTACATCTTACGTATATATAGTTTTGAAAAACCGTTTACCTGTGCAAGTTGTAGAAAAATACGCTTGCTTTAGCATCCATTTTTCCAATTATATATACGTAACATTTTTATATTCTATCAGCATGTCGAGAGATTTCTCTCTTGTCTTCCATTGAGTAATTTGAAAGTTCTTGAGCTTTCCACTTGTCCGCTCAACGTATTCTATCAATCCTTTATTGGGAGCCAAGTTTACATCGCCCATGGGCTTCAAGGGCAGACTCAAAGCATCCTCTATATTGTCGATTGGCATCTCGGAATCAACATTCAAGGAGTTTGCGACGATTTCATCCCACAAGTAGATGCAGTACATTGTCGTCGTCATCATCAGTACAATGAGAGTCAGCCGTTCGATCAATCTCAATGGCATTCGAGTTGCCGTAAATGCTAGGCCGACTCTGATAAGATTGAAGAAGGACCAGAACTCCCTATCGAATCGCATCAGCCGCGCGGCAATCAGAAACGAAGCCACGATAACGCCAACTCCAATGACGGGTACGATTATTCGCGGTAAAACCGTGACTTTAGTTTGAATGATAGGCACGACCGGGCAAAATGGATGTACCCACAGAGGTTTACAGTAGCCCAACATTCTGTCTTTTTCAGTGATAAACATACGAGCTCGGCTATTGCCTATCAATTGCATATTGCCCTTCGGAATTTCGTTTGCAAAGCCTGTCATTTTAGTCGGATCGTTCGAATCTCTTCCTCCAAAAATATCTCCTCCTCTCCATGGGATCAAATCGACGTTGAAATTTAAGCTTTTTGCCATAAACTCCATTACTTCGACTTCGACTCCGGATTTTTCGATAACATGGCCACTTGAATTTCTCACGATATTGCTGAACGGCGGGTCACTCAAAATACCTATCTTCAAGTTATACCTTAAGAAATCTTCCATTTTATTTGGATACCATTTAGTTGTTTCAGTACACGCGTGCTTCTGAATCTGACGGGTAAATGGACGGAATTCATACAAACTGATTGTTCCGTAAGAGTCAACTAAACTTTTTGATAGTACCTGCACTCTACTACTCGTGAAAAGCATGTAAGTTACGTCTACAAATTGCCTGTGCCAAGCGTATTTCAAAAGTTCCTCGTAATTATTATAGCAGACCACAACAGCTTTTCAAGTTTAATTAGTATTTCTTTTGCGAAATTAGCAGTTGAAAATATTATAATGAATAATGTCTTTGGTCGACCAACTTTGACGGAAGGATAACTGTTGAATGGATGCTCGATCGATATCAACGAGTGGTCGACTTTTAAAGCTGATGCGTCGTTGCACACCTTCTTACTTATCACATCTGTGAAATATGAAATTTCATCGACGTTTTCGAAAACAATAGTGGTCTGATACATGTTCGATTCTTTTTTTATAAGATTTGAGAAACCATTCAAACAGTCTGTCAAATTGCACGAGGTGCACGAAATCAAATACACTAACAGCATTACTAACAGCAAATTCATAGTGATTAATTTTTGATTATTTGAATTTTTTCTAAATTTTGTCTTTTTTACTCGATACTTGTAGATGAAGAACTGCTTGCACACCCTCACAGCTATTTTTGTCGACTGTTAGCTAGATTGATTTTTGCTTGAAGTTTACGATGCAAAATTGAGAGTAATTACCTTAATTGCGTTTGTCATTTTTAGACTAGCGTGCCAACATGCGAGTGAACAGTTTTTACATAAAATTTCAAATATTTAGTTTTTCAAGTGAACAAAGTATGTTTGTGTATGTAACAAAAATGTTATCCGCTGCAAAATTAGGAGTACGAGCTCAGATTCTTAATGTTCAATTCTTTTTTTATAAGATTTGAGAAACCATTCAAACAGTCTGTCAAATTGCACAAGATGCAAGAAATCAAACACTAACAGCACTATTAATAAATTCATATTGATTGCTTTTTGATTATTTGAATTGATATTAAACTTTTTTTACTTTCATTTGAGACCCGTAAACTGAAGGACTTTTCGAGTATCCCCCGCCGCTTTCATTCCCGTCTGCTTTAGCTCGATTGATTTTTGTTTGAACTTTCACGATGCAACCTCGCAAGTAGTTATTTTAATTACCTCTGTCATTTTCAAAATGGCTTTGCCGCATACTAGTGGACAGTTTTTATAGACAATTTGAAATATTTAGCTTTTCTAATAAAAAAAAATAGTTACGTATCGATGAAAAAATTTATTTTTCACTACGACACCGCACGCGAGCTCAGAATCCTAGAAAAATTACACCTTGGGCAATTTGTATTCTTATATGATATAGCGGGGTCATTTTTTACAATATACATAATGGATTTATACATTCGATCTTTTGAAATGTAAACTGCATGAAAGTTTATTCAGAATGATTTGTTCCGCACTTTCCGAATGAAATGAACAAATTAGTGTCAGATGAAATTAAAATCATTCAATTTATAGCTTTCATATTGATATGCTAAATAAACAAATAATATTGCTCCTATTAGATTAAATTTCATTAGATCAGTTTATAACAAAATATGAATAACAAAATACCAAGCTAACAGATTTGCTGCTAATTAGCAGTGTGCTTTTTCGAAGAGCATTAAATTTTGATCATTACAAATAAATTTTATTTATGAATATTTTTATCTAATTTTTATTGCTGAAAATGATAAAATAACGAAAAATCAGAGAAATAATAAAAATTCAATAATTTTTTACAATTGGCCGTAACATTTGACCGAAAGCAAATTTTTTTTAATTATGTGGATTCCATGCGCATTATATAAATAGCTATAGTTTTCAACCGGCAGCGAATTTTCAAACTTTCCATAGCTCGTTTTCAAGCTATACCTTTACTCTTTAAAATGAGCCCTCACACGACACTCTGCCCGAGTTATCGCTCTTTAAAGTGAACAACTTTTTACGCAAAAATTATCACTTTCAAATTACACAATCGGTCGTAAAAATATTACAAATGACCGGAAGCAAATTTTCAAACGTATATCTCATTTTGAAGCTCTCGCTTTACCTTTTAAAATGAGCTGACACACAATGAATTTGACGATTTTTACTTCGAGTTATCGCATTTTGAAACAATCTTCTTTTTTTACACAAAATGTAAAAAATTGGGACATGCAAATTTTCAATAACTTTAGAAAAATTTAACAAATTCAATTGAAAATTTAATCAGAACTATATCTATAGAGAGAAGAAACATAATTGCAAAGTTTCAGCCGTTCAAATGTAATAATGGGGACAAAGAAGGAAAGAAAAAGTGACCACATACATACATACACACATACTATATGCACATTTTTGGGGATCCGGACATTTTCGAAAAACATTATATTCGTAATCAGCGACCTTGAAAACGCAGAAAAACATCAAAATTGTGCAATCGAAAATTTTCTCTGTTACAAAGCTTTCGAGAAAGCAAAAGTACTAAACAATCTTCCTCAGAATGTAAAGTTGTATATATGATTCATTAATTTATAATAATAATAAAAAAAGAACATCGATAAATAGAAAGAAAATTTCATCATATACATCTATTAAAAAATTTGATATTTCTTGAATGCCGCTTTACTTTACGTCCACTCGAAATTTAATAAACACGGAATAATAATTTGCATTAGTCCTTTGATATTCCCAAAATTACCAACGTACGCAACTATAGAATTGTATAACGTTCTAACACTTTCGTTAACTTAAGTGTTTGCTGATTGCGTATAACAAAAATTTTAGTATTTGAACAATCGACAGCCGCTTCTTCCGCATAGTTGTTTCGCAATGAGTCGTTTTAAAAATTGCACATAGTCGCGGGATCTGCTAGTATAAACTTCGACACGCAATTCGAATAATGTCAAGCTTTATTGTCAGCAATAATATGATTTATTGCTTGCGTTAAATCGTAAATATAAAATGTACATATAATATATCCTGCGCAAAACCAATATTTGCGGGCGAACGATATGTTTTCGACGTTCTCACGATAAATAATTAGATTACGGCAAAGCCAGCGTGCGTGCAACGTATTCCAAATAGACATTGAAGTCGACTCTCTGCAACAAGTACTTATACAACACGTGGAGGGCAATGGTTCACTTGAATATCTCCTTCGACGATCGTCATTTCGAGAGCGTGAAAAGTTGTAAATTTCTATAAATCGAGACTCAGCGGTTGTTCGAAGAGAGCAGCGGGTGGCAACCCCTCTGTCTACATAATACCTAGGCCGGCCGGAAGAGTAGTCCGTCCGAGGGGTAATAAAGCACGCCTGACTGCGTTGTTTGGAAAAGGATTAGCATCGAGTTAAACATTCGAATTGGTCGAGAAGTAGTGAATACCAGGCAGCCTTACAATTCTGCTCGACTGTATAAGGTATACAAGAAGCCACGACACTCATTGACGCGGTGACAGTCCACCAAGTGTTGACAAACAGTTAGCTGATCGCCACTGCAAAACTATCATGGACATAAATAGCAAAAACAGCAACAGTTCGCTCGACGAGCAGTCGGAGCAAGTGGAGTCGAGAAGCGCGGCAACTCCGCTATTGGACGTTTTGGCTTTGATGAAAAAGGAGAAGTTCGAGTCGACGATTCCGGATGCCGTAACTGAAAAATTACAGCACGTTTCTGGCTGCGTCACTACCGACCCCAAAATGTAAGTACCAATATAAGGCAAAGCAGCGATATTTTTTTCTATTTAACGACGGATTTTCACCGCGAGGAGATGAGGATTTTTTTTTTATGACGTGCGCTACATTTTAATAGCTGTCTGACGGAAGTGGCGTGGATTAGTATGCATAAAATATGCGAGGGTAAAGAGCGTTATAGGGAGTACTCTTTTTGTCCTTTTTGCTCTCTACCCTCCACAGCATAAAGATACTCCGTTTGACCTTTATTTAAAAGCTGCTCATTACGTATTGATTGTTTTATAAGCTTACTTAGTCATTTCTATAAGTTTCAGGGAAAATTGCTTTCATCAAATATTCAATTGTTTATTTAGTTCTAACCTACATTATTTGCATCGGACTTCAATGAAAACTCGTCATATTTTACTTTCGTAACGCGATAAAGCCAGAATTCACTAAATACTTCAAAATGCACTCAACTCAAGATGAATTTATGCATGCTCCTGGAACTTTCCAAGTAAATGTACAACGAGTATTGTTTGATTATTTCCAGGACAAAGCTAATATCGTTGGCTGCTCAAACATTCATGTCTGTAGTGGCGAGAGACGCTCTGCAGCATTACAAGATGAGGGGAGCGCCTCAGCCAAACAGATTCAAAGGCAAAGACGGCAAGGACGAGCCGCAAAACACGCTAGTTATGGAGGATTTGATCTCTTCTGTGGAGGACCATGGGGTTGTTGTGAGGAAACCGCCTTATTTGGTCTAACGTCCTGTTTGATTTTTTGGTCAAATTGAAAGTAAACGACAATCCTTATATGAATGTATCATGAATGTAATGTTACATTAACTGTTTTTATCAAAATGATAATAATATGACACCTATAAAAGGCCTTTATCTTACTGAAAATTTATTGATTTTTCACGCAAACTACTCTAAATTTCAAAAATAATTTCATTAGAGCACTTTGATGTAACATAAGTAGAATTTTTAATTCAGCGAAGCATATAATCGAGTTCATACTTATATAAACCATCATCGGAACAATTGTAAAAACTTCAATAAACTATTTCACTTTGTCTCAATTGTAAAGTAGGTGGATCCAATTTAGGACTAATGCTCGAATTTTGAGTTTACGCGTGCTATATTACGACGCTGTGGTATTATGTTTGTACTATCAAATAATGAAAGTTCCATAGGTTCAAATCATCCCCAAAGACGAAATCTGTTTTGCAGCAGCTGTTTTGT
>JAWWMK010019496.1:0-18687 GCA_035047105.1 Galeopsomyia nigrocyanea | reverse complement strand
ATATATATATACAGGTTTGTGGCGAATTTTCGTTGCCGAGAAAATTGTTAAAGGCTGCTAGATATACACATTACGCAAATAAGAGAGAGATAAATTCAAGGGGCTTTGATAAAAGTCGACGAGGGAAAACGTTGATCGCGACCAATAAGCGATATCAAAGGAATACACAACGACGACGACGACGAGGAGGATCGAAGAAGGCGGGTCGCGCTCAACGATCTGCAATGAAGCTTTGCGGTTTGAATCTTTGCTGAGTCTGGCTTCAATGCTACAGAAAGAGTAGCAGAGAGATAGAGAGAGGTCGATAGCAAAGCCCGCACGCGCGAAATGTCAGAGGCTCGTAGTTCACGAGATCGATCATTAAACGATTGCTATACTTTACTGCGGCTCCGACAATGAATTATATCCCGTTCCTTTGATCTCGAAAATAAAAGGAAATGATTGTCTTGCTCTGCAATAACAGACGATAAACTTCGAAGTTTCAAGGTTTTCCTCGTTGGGCAAAGTTATTTTCAATTGATGTATATGTATATACTTGCGGGAAATCGTAGCTTGAATTGCCGCTCGAATAATTTGAAAGGAGCGCAGGATTATTGTTATACTACTGCAAGTTTCAAGCGCGTGGGACAACAGCTCCTCCTCCTCGTAATGTGTGAAAGTTATTCGAAAACAAACATTATGCTTGCGGTTCGCCTCAGTGAGTCGCGCCAGTTTAATCTTCTGCGTGTAGTCAAATCTTTGTGTGTGTGTGTGTGTGTGTGTGTGTGTGTGTGTATGTATGTATGTGTGTGTGCGTATGTGTGTGTCGACGACGACGACGACGGAGCATCTTGGTGTGTGGCTTCATAAAGGTGAAGCTGCAAGTGGTCGTTCTCGCAGTAACGACGTTTGAGACTCGCCAAACTAGTCGTATTCCGTTTGCAAGTAAATCTTGCTAACTTCAACTGGTTAAACATTTAAATGAAATTCGAGAGTTGTTGGTGCATTGGCTGCTGCTACAGGCGCTCGCGCGCGCCTGCAACGATAAACATTGACGAATGCCTTCCTTTTTACAACATCAACTTTGCGAAATTAATGAAAGACTTAAGACTTCGTGGATTTTGATTACATTTGAGGTTCAAGTTTTATACATACTCAAATGTTTGAGTATTAGCGAGAAGCTTATATGGTTGTGAAATGTAATTACGGGAATTTATACTGTTGGAAAATCGAAGATTAGTTTTGCAATTTAAGGCAATGTTTGCTTGCCAAATAATTTCAGAGCTTGTCATTTATTCATGCAAATAAATTATTGAATCATTTCATAGCTTTATTTTGCAATTATATGTATTTTCAAGTATCAGCCGAACAAGCAGTTAAAATAGTACCTAACCTTTAAATCAATGTGGGACGTCCTCTTGTTCAATAACCCAATCAAATATAACAACTTTGTATTTTCAAAATATTGTGTAGTTTCTTCATTTCATACAATTAAAAAATTGCAAATCTAGTATATAATTATTAATCTGAATTTATTCCAGGATTTCATTTCACTTAACACGCAAATACTTGTTTCGTTTCACCGCACATTATTTCTTAACATCGCCACATTGAATCGTGCAATCTCTTCACTCGAACACAACGCTTAAAAAGATATAAACATTCTATCTTGAAGTCTCGCTTTTTGATCGGCATACAACAGCGAAGATTACTTCGAAAATTACTTTAGCCCGCAAGGATGACTTTGAAGCGAGACATACAACACGCGAATAAAACGTGGCGTGGCTGCAAATAATATACTTATACGCAAGACCGCAGAAGATAAACGCGATGGGCGCTTGAATTTAACACCGATAAAACTAAAATAAAAGCAAATAATGTATATAATATAAGTTCGCCGTGAACTCGTTTTGCAGTGCGGTAGGCGTCTATATAATACGAAAGACATGACCCGCGTGGTGGTGCACCTTGAACCCTTTTTCAAGGTTGTAAGCCTCGCCGTGAAATTAGCGCGGCTTTCGCGAATATGCGTCTGCTATATACGAATACTCCCTCTTGGGCTCGCGCTCTGCGGTATACGTTGTAATTGGATCTCTCGAAGGCGTGTACTTCTTCTTCTTTTATTTGCAAGCTTTTTGCATCTCTCTCTCTCTCTCTCTCTCTCTCTCTCTCTCTCTCTCTTTCTCTTGCGCGCGGGCGTCTTATAAGGTGCAGCTCTCTGTGTATGTATATAAACAGCAGGTACGGTGGTGGGTGCTAATTGGAGAACTTGCTCTCTCTTTCTCTTTCTCGCGCGAGTTTTTCCAGTATAAAAGCAGAGCTCAAATGACTGTTTCAAGACGATAAGACAGAGAGCAAGAGCAAGAGAGAGAGAGAGAGAGAGAGCACACCCTTTGTGTGGCTTTGGCTTCATCTTCTTCGTCGAATGCTCTCTCCGCGCGCGCGCCCCCAAGCGATTGCACTCGTTGTATAGTGTACGTACTTACGTATCCCAAGTATCTCGATTCGATTATTGTTGAGCAAGAACGCACCGCAATTTCTTTCTCTGCTCTGCTGGCTGTTGCTGGTGAGATTCCGTTCGCTTTCTCTCTCTCTCTCTCTCATTCTCCTACTGATAACGTTTTCCTATTCCTATATATATATATCGATTGCACGCGTCTTCATTGTATCTGCTGCGCCAAATGCCGCAATTCGATTATATTCCAATGGTATTTACTGCGCTGCGTTGCTTTACGCTTTGAGTATTCATTCGATTCAAATTTGACGAGCTATTATATACCCACGAGGTCGATCACCTATATAATCCTATACGTGATTGCTATAAACGCTGATACTGAAATTCGTGTGTACGAAAATCAATCCGTGAAACAGCTCCATGATGTTTTGCCTAAATATAACCTTTATTGCCGATTGCGACATAAAGTTGCGTCGTTAATTAATAAGCATCGCGTCTCGTTGTAAAGAGTGCAGCAGCAGTACCACTACCACCACGAGCGAGATAATTGCTTAATTAAATCGTGATAATTGCCAGCTGCGCGCTTATTATTCCTTTACTTGCGATATAATTAAATATCGCTCAGGGGGTTGCGCGACGAGCCAAGAGAGGGGGATTTAATTAGCACGACAACGATGATGATGAGAGCCGTGTACGCGTGGTTATCAATTTGGCGAATTAAAAAAAAAAGTAACTGGCGCGAGTATACATGTGCGCGAAAAATCTTAAACGGAGATTGACCGACGACGAACAATTACCATACAAACGCCGCGACATTCCGAAAAAAATTCATCACGATGTTCATCGCACGACGGACTGACAAAAAGAAAAAGAAGAGGAAGAAGAAAGAAGCGCTCGAAACAATGCGTTAAACGGCTATGTATGGGCCACGCAAGAAAGCAATTTCCCGAGAGGCGCAATTACCGAGTGCATCGTGCATTGTCAAATCCTTAATTATGTCGTCGTCGTCGTTGGTGCAACGCGCGCTCGACAAAAAAGAAGAAGAAGAAGAAGAAACGGGAGAGGAAGAGAAAAAAAACACGGAGAAAATCTGGCCGACGTTCTTTCCCCGGATAATTACGGTCCTTCATTAAGGTCAGTAATTACACAGCGTACAAGGCTGAGAGAGAGAGAGAGAGAGAGAGAGAGAGAGAGAGAGAGAGGGAGAGAGAGAGATGGAAAAACGCCTTTTGCTAGCATACACATACACATACAGGTGCACTCGACCTGGATCTTTGACACTACTCGCGGTCGTAATCGAGTTCTGGCGAGTGAGTGAGTGAGTGAGAGAGGGAAACGTGGTGTGGTTTCAGGCGCGGACGGATGGAAATCGCGCTGCGTTCAGCAGAGATCGAACTACGACAGTAGAGGCGGCTCCTCTCTCCCTCTCCTCCGTTGAGATTAGCATTGAACTGCGCGAGCACACCAGATAAGAGATACGGCTTTGGTCTCTCTCTCTCTCTCTCTCTCTCTCTCTTTTGTGTACGTGGCAGTTGCAGGACGTCCCAGAGTAATTTCATTTACATGCCGAGCGGAATGATTGAGTGAACTGCCGGTTTCACGCTGATTATCCGCCAAAATGTTTTCATTGTTCCTCCTCGCATTTTTCTATCTTGATTTACCATCCTTTGTTTTTTTATAAAAAACGCTTATTACACTGCTTTTTCTGAAATATTTTTCATATATACCATAAAGTCAACGTGTTTTAACGAATAACATTTTTCTATGAACTAAAAATAATTTTAAATTGTGGTTTTAAGCGATCTAAAGACTCTTCAGATCGCTTAAAACCACAATTTATATATACCATGGAGGGTGATCATCAACCAACATTGAAAATAATTATGTTACCTTACTATAGTACTTCTAATAAGACATAGATGGACGTTTGTCGCGCCAATTCTAGGAATGATGAAAGATATGTCACCTTATATATAGTTTTCGTATTCATTTGCTAAATCGTTATGTATATACATTTAAAATGAAATCAATATACCCGTCAGACTAAGGTCGGACTGAGGTCTACTAGGTGCATCTTCAAGTTAATAATTCTTTAAAAAACATATATTTGCCCGAAATATTTTTATACTTATCGTAGAAAGTATTTATATTTTTTGAAAATTTTTCATTTCAATACAAAATAAAAACGAAAAATCAATCTCTACCAAATTGAAAAGAAAAAAACAGACCCAAAGCACTGCATAAATCTGTCTGTACTATTTCGCGACACAAGGACACGCACACAAAAGCAGCACTAAACTTTTTTTTTTCAAAAAATATGAGACATTTCCGTCGAAACAGGCCGATTATCCGACGCAGAAATTTTTTTTTGTCAAAATCCGCATTGAAAATCGATACTCCGCATAAATCTGTCGGACTGTATAATAACGAACCCTTTTTTTGGGGGGGCATTGAATGGCGATCGGTCGAGAGCACCTGTCCAGTGCACTAATTTCGCGAGGGACAAGGAAATAATAAAGAGAGAGAGAGAGAGAGAGAGAGAGAGAGAGGGAGAGGGTTGGAGAGATGCATGACAGGGAGTTGCTGCTGCTATAAGGTGCGTGCAGGTCTTGCTCGCGTCCCACGCTCGCGTTCTCTCTCTCGCTCTATACCGCAAAAGCATTGTTCGCGGCTGCAGTCTAATTCCTTTGTGAGCGAATGCGAGTTTCGCACGACGCTAAAGGGAAGAGGAAGAGCGAGTTCGACGATTCCCTTTGTTAAGCAAGATTCGAGATTTTCACTTGTTTTTAGCGCTTCGTTTCTCCCTTTTTTCTCTCTCTTCCTCCATACTTCTTACTCTTTCGTGCGTTCTACACGCGGCCTCCTTTCGTGGCTTGCCGGAGTAACATCGACAAAGAGAGCGAGAAAGACACGCAATCTGAATGGGCACGTTTGATGTGTGTGTACCCCAAAGCTTGCCTCGCTCTCTGAAGCTGTCAAATTCAAAGCTTCGCGTCTTGCGGCTGCTTTTTTTTTATCGTGGTTGCGCGCCACGAAGACGTATGTACGTCGCTTTGTACGAGTTTTCATGTGTGAACACAATGCTTGCATAAATATTGCACACACATGTCTTTCAGAATAATACCATTGTTTTCGGTTTGCCACTCGAACGACTGCACTGATTGACAAATGTCCAAGCACAAGTCCACTTTAATATAGCGTTGGGTTTGTCGCAAGTCTTTCTTCACTTTGACATGTTACTTTTTAAAGTGTAATTTAATACATATGAGTTTGTAATTTTACTGGAAAAGAATTAAAAATTCTTTCTGACTTTTTTTTAAATTGTCCAGTAGATGGAGTGCATTTTAATCTTTCCATCAATGCATTTCAGTTCTTAAATCGTATATTAATATTACCGTTGATTTTAACCCATTCCATTAGTTAAGTAAATATACAATGTTAATTATTGCATAGTGCATTATTTTAAATTGTTCAGTCCAAAATAAAATTAGGAATTTCAAAAGTCGGCTGAAATATGAAATCAATAGTTTACAAATTTAATTAGAGCGATTGCAGCTGCGTCGTTGAAATTCAAAGTCGATCGTCGACCAATTCTCAATGGAATAAGTTTAGCCTATGAATAACTCTGTTGGCAAACTAAAAGAAGAGACCCGTATTTTTGAATCTCTTTTAAAAGAAAAAATGTTTGTAAACTTAGCGAGAATAGAGAGAATAACCTAAAGCAAAACGTTGTCAGTTAGAAATTGAAACATAAGAAGCACGGGCATCTTTTATAAATGAAAAGTAGTTCCACGTTCGAAAAATTAAGTCAATCGTCAAAATTTCGCCACACGCGCAAAAAAAAAATAAAAAAAACGGGAAGGGAGTTAGAAAGAAAAGAAAAAAAAATTAAGAAAATCCTGGTCGTCGTCGTACGCAAGAATCTCTCCTCATTTTCATTCGCGAGCGTCTCTTGCATTTCTTTTCTTTTTCCTTGCGCAAGCGGACTCTTTCATTACACTACTGCTGTGTCTTTCCGGCTTGTGATTCTCGGGAAGAGGGTTTCCTCTGTCTCTCATTTTACCTCTTTGCTGCGAGCCATTTCCTACGAGGATAGGTAGCTCTATATGTATATATACAGAAGCCAAAGAGGAAACAATGTAGCACGGAAAACTTCTTGTTTTTGCATATATATATACACACTACAGAACGACGCTTTGTAATTGAATTTGCTTGTTGTTTAGCGGCCAATTAAGAGCATTTGCCCCGAGATTGATTACGCGATTCTGGAATGCAATAACAGCTCTGCGCCTAGCGAAATTGATGCCAACGAGCTCTTTCACGCGTTTGTATGTGTGTGTGTGTGTGTGTGTGTGTGCGTGGGTTAAGTATGCATAAACAAACGTTGCTGTAGTATTCAGTCAGTAGGACAACAAGCCGCAGACATGATTACGGCAATATACTTCAACGAGTAAACAGACAACTGCCACGAGTTACCGGTCAAACAAGGGTAAATATTCAACAATTCGCACGTGCAGATTACTCTCTCTCTCTCTCTCTCTCTCTCTCTCTCTCTCTCTCTCTCTGTAAAATACATGAACTAAGAGAGAGTCTGCGTACTCGGGCTAAACGAGGTCTGTCTGTGTGTATGTGTGTTTGGCGAAACACGCTAAGTAATCTCGAGAGGCAGCGTCTTCTTGCTGATATTGCAGGGCGCGAAAAAGCCAAGGCGCACCCCTTACCCGGATTATCCGGTATTAGCAAGCCGTGTGTTTTCTCGCGCTTTTCTTTTTTTTTTTACTTCTTTCTTCTTTCTTTTTTCTTTTTTTTTGGCGAGCTTGCTCTCACTCTTGTTTTGCCAGGTGAATCTTTGAGATCACATCGCGAAGCTTGACGGATTTAACGGAGTGCCTAGGAGTTCGCTCGCACTTTTTTTCTTTTTTGTTACTTTCACACAATCTTTCCTCTGTGGACTTTTTTAATAAAGGCCAACGAGAGTGGTAGGAGTGTATACCGCTGCGGTGTCAATTTTGCTTTTTTTTACTTCGTTTTTTTTTTTCACGCTACCGGCTGGTTATTTTGACCTAATTCCCAAGGTACCGCGTGATATTTTAATATGTGCAAAGCTTTTTTAAAGACTTGTGGTTCGCGTGGTTATTATTATTTCTTTTTGAAGTTGATGTAACATTTTTTGTAGAAAAATATTCATTAAAACTTTTCGGCTTACAAAGTAAGTACAGAAGAGAGCGAAATTCAAGCTTTTCATTATAATTTTAAATAAATTTTAATCGTAACTAAATAATTGTCCAGAATAATTGATGTTACAAAAGTAAGTTGGGACTACATTCAAAGAATAATTTCCTTTTCAAATGTTGCGTCAACATTCTCTTTGACAGCTCTCGTCGTGGATGCAAATTCAGAGTCAAACGCTCGCTCGTGGCGGGTCGAAAACGCAGCATCAGGAAGTGCACTCGTACTAACAACGCGTCAAAGCGGAAATCATTTGGAGCTCGTCAAAGCCAAATACGCGGCAGAACTGGGCAGTTTGCCGAAGGAAATTCAATATTTTCACCTGGCGCTCAATCGAATTACCCGTAAAACAAAGTAAAAACTATTAAAAAAAGAAAAGGAAGAAGTATCGCGCTAGATCGTTTACTCAAACGAATCGTACACACATATAGAGCTATACATAAGCAAAAGATTTTCAGCAAAAAAACAGAGAGCCAGAGAGTGATCGCATTGCACTGCACGTGCGGCATATACCTATACTCGGGCTTTGAGGTCGTTATACGACTACCTACCCGGCCAACAACGCTGCCTATGTGAAAACCGAATCAAGCTTCGCGCCCCCGCGCTATATAGCAGCGGCGAGCAGCGAGGGGGTAGTACGCCACGTCGCTGCCACCTGTTGCGCGGATTTCCGGCACACTTGCCACCGACGCCAGTCTAGTTTCTGCCTTCGCCCCCGCTTCTCTTTCTGCTTTCCTACGTACACAGATACACACATATATTATATATATATATACCAATGCTGACCCGCGTAGATGTATATAGAGGAACGCTGATATAATGCACACTTACGTGATGCGCGCAACTCTCAATGTATACAAACTCCGAGTAAATCAAGCGCGAGTGTTGGCAAACGCCTCGCGGCAGCCCTCGAGCCCAGCCGAGTTTTGATTTGATTGAGTATGCTTTATTTGATAATTGATGAATTCACCGGTTGATTGTGGAATTATCGGTGCGCCGATAACTCCCTCGTTATTATTGTTTCATCAGTGGTACTGACCGAACCGCGGGGCTTTCGAGCTCGTTAACCATGTTAAATTTCTTCATTGTACGCACAATATTGGCGTTAATAATTTGGCGAGGATTTGATAATACGAGGGATTGTTTAATTTCTTATTAATTCGCGATGCTGTGTCTTGTAAAAAATTATTCTGTTGGTTGACAGCCAATAACGTAATTTTCAAGAAAAGCTTCGAAGATTTATTGATATTCTCTTTTTTTCTTTAATTTTATTGCTCAAGAGAAATAATTATAGTCATCTCACATCTACATTTCATTCGGGGACATGCAAAAGATCAACGCTTTCCTTAACTGTAATCTCATTTTCAGTTCTCTTAATGTTCAAGAAAGCAGGATCATTCCATTTTTGCACTTCTCCACTGCCAAAAATTAAATATACAACGTTACTACCAATCAAAACTCCAAAGACAATCCAGAAGGCCAACCGCCACTCTCTTATCGTTTGATTTGGTGTTAGGAGTCCAATGCTATAAGGAGCAAGCATACTAACAGCATTGGCTATTCCATGCGTCAGTCCTGCGATTGTAGCGGCAAAATCCGGACTAAGATCTACTGGATTGATTAAAGAGCTGAAATATATGCCACACGTAAAACTTGTGCTCAATGACAATAGAATGATCGCAATAGTACTGTTGCAGCCAGCATATGACGCTGCAATGAGAAATACTGAAGATTCCAATGATGATAAAGAGCAGCCAATTTTTCTTAAGGCCATGAGTGATAATGTTTTTGTAGCGATAAGTTTATCAGCAGCGTATAACTGAAAATACCTCCGAATATCAACATCGACAGGTATGGTACGGACGATAGCAAGCCATTTTTCTGCACAGAGAATTTTAAAACGCTGCTCATATATTTTGTCATGTCGCTGTAGTTTGTCACCAGTCCATAAATATGACCCGTTGATACGACAATTAAAACCCAAACTGGTAAAGACTTTAGTATGTACCGCTAAGGTGCGAATGGCAACTTCAAATGTGTATGTTCTGCGCATAAATTATATATATTCATTTTTCTCAAGAGACAATTAGCAGTAAATAAAAATTTTTCAACCCGGCAATTCAAGAAATACTTACTGATTGTATTTTTCAAGTAATTCAACTCTTCGTCAGAAATGAAGCGACTCTCACTCGGTCTGTTGTAGCAGAATGCAATGTGCAATAAAAAGGACGCGAGTCCTATAGTTCCAAAAAAGTAAAACACAACAGACCAATCATAGTATTCCAAGATGATTCCAGACGGTAACATTGCAAAAATTGTGCCTAACGGTAGACTACTATAAATTATATAGCTAGCTTTAGCCCGTTCGCCTATAGGAATCCAGTGAGCCAATAGATTGTTCATAGCTGTTTGGATCAAACCTTCAGCAGATCCTATTCATATTCTTAAAATAATGAGGCCTGTTGAACCACCCCAAGTAGTACCGTGTGGAATTAAAAGAGTCAAGGCAGATGTGCACAGTATACTGAAGCTAAGGACGTATTTACTGCCAAACTTTTAACTTATCATACCGCCAGATATACTAAATATTACGAATCCCCAGTAGAAATATGAAAGTATTAGACCTTAAATATTGCGTTACAGAATTTTACTTTTCATTCAAATTCTTCAAAATTGCAGTACTAATGTTAATTAACTACCTGAGTACGTTCGCTCCAGTCATAGCGATTTGCATTTAGACTTTCCTTGTGCTCACTATGCGAGTTGTCTATAGTATCATAATTTGGTGAACAAGTATCGTCTGAAAAAACTTTAGTCTGGTTGGGTGGTAAAGCCACTTTTTGATAGCTATTGATAAGCAAGTGCGCATTGCGTACATATTTGCAAAAACTATGAATGCCAGCACTACAGTAATCCATCTTTGTGATATTTTCAAATCTGCGGATTAATAACAAACATTAATTGTGCTCGAATAAAATTAGTCATTTTATTGTACTGAACTGATAGACAATGTTAATTATCAATTACTCACTACATCCTGAAATTTGTGGCATGACGGTATTAATTAAATTGCATTAAAGTGAAAATTTGCTTAAAAAATTTTAATGCTACCTGTAGAAGAAATTAAATTTTCTTGAAGAAATGTACTGAAAGAAAGAGGGACCTTATTAAGTTGATAAAATGCACTTTTGTACTAACTAAAGAGTTTATATGTTTATATATTGCATCTACAGAATCTTCAGTCAGTTTTGTAGTCTCTCAAATAGCTATTGATTTCATTTGAATTCAAACCCTTTATAATCTTGATTATGTTATTTGAGCAGTTTTAATAGGTGTCAATTATTAATTCGTTGATAAAATTATTGAAATAAATACCTAAATTCGGACTTTTTCGAAACATTTTACACTTTCAAAACTCGACTGCACTTTGCGGTGTGTATTTTATTTTTTACCATTAGCAAGTAAAATTCAGCAGATAGTAGATTTGCATTTATCAGAGATTATGCGCATGCATAAGAACATTTTTAAGATAAAAAATTTAAATTATAGTTCAAATAAGTAAGCCTCTATCCGATTGATTAATTATTATTGATAATACTTGAAAATTCTACATCTAAAAGTCATTATAAATAAAACCCTTTTCAATAAGATACGTCGATCACGATAAACTTAAAATGTGTATATTTTAAAAAACTTAATTAGTTATTACACTAGTTCAAAAACAAAGAAAAACTCAAGTCACGTCGATCGAAAGTCAGTCTCACATTAAGATCTCATTAAAAATAAAAAAATAAAACAAAAATCTCGTTTGAAAATAGAGTATATATAGCTATAAATGTTGTTTTGACCCGCGACCAATCTCGTCTCATTCCTCAAAACAACATTTATTACGGGCCCCATTAGCATAGGAATCTCAACTGAAGAGATCGTCAAAGTCCACTTCCATTATAATTATCTAGAGCTGTCGGCAGGCGCCGTTGCACAAGGTCTAAAAAATTCCCCGTCGATAATCAAATTTCTTTCGTCAACAGAAATAAAAGTAAAAAAAGAATCTGGGACACACTCGTGCGTCGAGAGAAAAACGAAAGGCCAAGGTGTGATCGACGCGTAACCGTAAAATGCATTGGGGCGCGTGATATTTACTGCATCCGAGAATATAACCATCATAACGACAGGTGCGAGAGAGAGAGAGAGAGAGAGAGAACAAAAAAGAAGAGTAATCCGACTGTACGTGTGTGATTTACAATAATTCTTGGCCTCGGGGTTCACAGCTCGTTTATTTCGAGAACGCACACAAGCTCGTTCCAAGTATCACCCTAGGCGAACGAGATATCCGCGCGCCGGACGGCGACACATTCCTAATATCCATTCGACTTGAGAAAAGAGAGGGAAGGAGGAGGTAACGGGGCTTTTGGAATATATAGAGACACCAAGCTCGAAGAACCAGCTCTCCGATCGGAGGAGCGAC
The DNA here is from genome assembly GCA_035047105.1 of Galeopsomyia nigrocyanea. Lineage (NCBI taxonomy): Eukaryota > Metazoa > Arthropoda > Insecta > Hymenoptera > Eulophidae > Galeopsomyia > Galeopsomyia nigrocyanea. Next base: position 6,556 of record JAWWMK010019496.1, on the reverse strand, counting down.
TACCTCCAGAAGATTACACGATTCTAGAAGTCTTCGTTTTTTCTCCCTCTCTTCTTCTTCTTCTTTTTCCATGTCACTGGCATCTTACCGCTATACTTCGTCCCTGGATATCCCTCATTTTACCTTATCTTTTTTTCTCTTACTCTCTCAGATCTGTTCACCAAGGGGATATTACCGAGCTCTGGGCGTCCCTCCTTTCTCGATCTTTATACACGCCTCACTGCGGCAAAATTACCGGGTCGTTTGTCCGCGCAGCTCGCGCTGTTTTTCGTCTTTTGACGATATGGCAAATCGACGCGAACGAGAGAGAGAGAGAGAGAGAAATCATGCCGTTGGGGATGATGGCAGTGCGGGGCGCCAAATGAATTTTTGTGGCGACTCGTATAAGCTTCGGCTCGAGGGACAAGGCTAAACCTACGTCGTTAACGAAACTTTGAAGGTAAATTGACTTTTGGGAGTTTATTCGAGTAGAAGGCTAGAGTCTCATATGCACACGTGCTAACCTGTTATTTTAAATACATTAGCGCATACGTGATGCATTATTTTTTTCTCTGGGAGACTATAACTAATTCCAAGCAGGCGTGTAATACCGAATTCAGGCAAAGAAAAAGGAAACGAAAATGTACCGATAATTAAAATGACAAATAACCCGTCGTGCGCGTGAAAGTTGGATGCATAAAAGTGTTATGAGGATGTTTCTTTGGACGAAAAATTTTTTTTTAACAAGAACTGAAACGTCAGAGAGTTGCAAAACAAGATTATACGTTGAGCTTTTTTTAAAGTCAAGTTAACTCGGTGACGTGTTAATCTCGTGTCACCGTAGTGGTACCCTTATACTTCCCAAAAAAAGATTACCTTCGCTCCTCAATCTACGTCTGCAACCGCGAAACTTCTTTTCCCTCCCTTTTTTTAAAGAGATTTTCAAACGAAAATTACGGGGCTTGTAGGGTCGATTGACCGCGCCTAATGATGGTGAATGCCAAAGATAAATCGGTCCTTCGGCCTGCGGGTCGTTCGCTTTACTCGCGCCTTTTTCTAAGAAAATTACTCTCTCTCTCTCTCTCTCTCTCTCTCTCTCTCTCTCTCTCTCTCTCTCTCTCTCTCTCTCTCTCTCTCCCCTTCGTTCCCTCGTCTATGGGAGGTGGCTTTTGTTTGCGCGGTAATGAGCTGGACCAAAGTGCCAGCGCGTGAGGCGCGTTCGCGCGCAGAAACCTTCCTCTTCTCTCTCTCTCTCTCTCTCTCTCTCTCTCTCTCTCTCTCTCCCCCTCTTCTTCTTCCTTTTTTTCTTATTTCACGGGCTATAACTTCGCGATGATCTAATCGCCGACCCTGACTTTTTGACCAGCTGGCAAGAGCGAGAGAGAGAGAGAGAGAAAAAAAGAAGTGAAAAATCCCTGCGGCTCCACGCGCTGAAACTCGAGCTAGTAAAAAGGTAATGTATCGGTTATCCCTCGTGCTTAACGATTCGGGATTTAAAAAAAAAGAATAAACCCTTTGCTAACGGTTATAGGTTATTCAAGAACTAGACGCGAGGAATGTGGAGTATATTAAGAAGCAATTTCGAGAAAGTGCATAAATCCTCGCATATCCATAAAAATTAATATCTCGCTTGGAAATCATGCCTCACATATATATACGCGCTGTTGTATAATTCCTAGCTTGCAGCCTCGATAAATTTAGCGTCGAAGCAGCTATGTGTTATAATATACAGCAGCGGCAATATTGCTTCCGAATTGGCTAAAATTGTCGATCCTGGCAAAATTCCGGGGAGCCGTCAAACGGCATACACTATTTTCCAGTAGCAGCAGCAGCAGCGTGTCGGCTTATTAAATTCCGCGTCAATTTGTCAGAGGCCACAGCACACTGAAATTCCAGTGGAAAATCTGCGTGCACAGAAACTCGGCCTGAATCCACATCCTTGGCTCTCTCTCTCTCTTTTTCTCTTTTTTTTTCCTGCACGGCGAAAATTCGCCTACGTCAAAGCTGCCAAGAACAAAAGTATGCGAGCTCCATCGGATGTTTTTGCGAGTTGGCAGCGCATAGCAGCGTATACACTACTTCGATAGACTATTCCCTTTGTATCTATATAACATTTGTGTAACTGCGTGTCTCTTCTCATTCCATTTTTATCTGACTCTATTTCTCCATCTAGCTACGAGAGCTAGACTAGCTATAGCTACTGTGTTAACTCTATTGCCTTCATTTTACTCGTGTCGTTATTATCTCTCTATTTTCTCTCTATTTTCTCTCTCTCTCTCTCTCTCTCTCTCTCTCTCTCTCTCTCTCTGATCAATTGTCTTTTCTTCTACCGTATAGCAGGCTGGGGTGTAAAACATCGGGGCTGGCGCATCTAGTCAGAGAGTTTCTACACCTTCGGATTCTCTTCGAGGATTTTTACCTCTCGCGAGTCGATTCTCGATCCACGTGAATAAGAAATCATTTTTCCGTTCAGATGCAGTTTTACGTCTCGTGTAAAAAAGGCGCTTGTACAGATATCTCGAGTAAAAATCTTATATATGAAAATTCTTTGTATCGAGTTTTGCATTCTTTTAAATGTAAGAATTTTTTTTTAATTAAATGTAAATTTCGTCGATAATCGCTGAAATTGTGTCTCAGGACAAATAATGAAAAGAAATTGTCGTAAAAAGAACATCCGGAACTCGTTGAAATAATTAACCAGGAAGATATTGGCAACGAGATCGTTACAATGGAAAAGGCGGAGGCGAACCAAAATCTAGTTATACTACTTTTTACCGCTAGAAGAGTATAACGAACGGTGGAAAAAAAAAGGTTCGTGCGTGACAAAAGGCGGATCGCCGATAATTGAATTTTACCGAACGAACTTTAACGCAATTGTTACGTCGACGCGCGGAATTATCTGTTTTTTTTTTCTTCTCACCTCTCCTTTTTTCGTTCTCCTGCTGCAAAATTGTTAGGAGTAAATAACAGAACGTCACCGATATATAGATTGAAACTCGAGAGAACAGAAAGAAAAAAAAGAGATAAATAATTACACTTGTGCATCGTTTTCTAGAACACACACCTGAAATGTACTTTCAATTAATCTCAGCGTGAGAGAGACAAAGAGACGACGATAAGGACGAGAGTTAAGGAACAAGCATGTCGTCGCTCGTGTAGACGAGGAGTCGAGTCGAGTTTGCGCGCACTCGAGTGATTCTTCGAGGTGAAGACATTTGCCAAGATTTCAAGAGCTGTGAGGGAGCGAGTGTAAGAGAGAAAAAAAGAGTGAGAGAGAAAGAGAGAGAGAGAGAGGTTCCCTGAACTTATTTGGCAATGCTCTCAAAAAGTACCTCGCGCGTGCACACAATGCTCCAAATTCTCTTTTTTTTCCTTTTACTACCCCTAGCCAGCTCCTTGTCTTTTGTGTGTGTGTGTGTGTGTGTGTGTGTGTGTGTGTGTGTGTGTGTATGTATTTGGTTTATATCTCTTCACTCGACGCGCTTTCTTTTTATTTTTTTCCTCATCCTTTTTCTCTTTTTTTTTTGTTTGGCCTGTGTACTCGAGTGTTTTATTTTCTTTCATAGCGTCGCGGATTCGAGGGCGGTGCTCGCTTTAAAGACTCTTAAAACGGTCTTGGATTTTCTGGGATTCTTACCTTCAATTGAATTTATGACTGTATACTTCTTTCATTGGGCGCCCGCGCGCTTTTATTTGATCCCGCATATAATAGCGCGTAAGATATATAGGTACTTTTGCTCTCTCGCAACAAGTTGAATTTCATGGAAATGTAAGTTTCACTTTTTGACGATGCTACGGAGGAAGATTTCACATGATTCGAACGTGTGAGTATGAAAAAAATTTTCAATTTTCCGCATCACGAAGACTCTTTAGAAAATGCCATCTAATAAAGGGCCTAAGAGGCACGGGCTTATTTCCTCTCCTCTGTTTGGCAATTTATTCATGAATTTTGATTTTAGAAGAAAAAAAAGAAGCTTAAAGATCTTCTATCCTTCCTTCGCGCGTGGTCTTAAGGTGTCAAGTGTTCGTCGCTTCCAAAAATCCCTGAACTTTAGGCGCTTATCGTAAATCCTTCGCCTGTTCGTCAGCCCCAGAGAGAGAAGCGAGACAAGAGGCGCATCAAGGCTGTATATAGGGAAATCCGAGAACACACACACACACACACACACACGTTGGCCTTGCATGCGTGCTGCTGCTGCTTTCGACATCAAGGCTTGATAGAGCAAGGGTATTGACAGGTTTATTAACTTGGATCAAAGTCTAAAACGACTTACAATAAGTATTTTTAGTGTTAATCTAGCAATAAGAAGCGAACTCATTGAAATGCATTCGATACTCTGATGATAAATCCGAGAAAGCTTAATTTTGAGAAAGTAAGTAAATCCCTTCCAATAAAATCTCATTAACCTGGTAGATTGGTAATGAAATTACTCAATCAGTCAATATTCTCGGCTTCTCAATCGTGCGATAATGGATAAATTGGATATCCCAAAAACGACGAGTGAAAAAGCACATCCAACAAAGTAAAAAAAGTAAAAGACAAAAAAAAAACATCTTGGAACTGTCTCTAACCGAATAAAAATATCTTGGAACTCGGTTGGAAGTGAGAAAAGTTTATCGAAGCGATTTTTGCAGTGAGCGTCAACTGGCAAAGAAGAAGAAAAAGAAGAAGAGAGAAAAGAGCTAGTGCGCGCATGTTGGTCTTTCACCCACTCACGTACATAGCCTTATTCGCGCGTTGCACATACGCACACGTGCGCGATCTTACTGCAAAAGTCCTTCTTTCTCTCTCTCTTTCTTTTCTTGTTCTTGGCGCGCTGTAAGAAACACGTTCTGTTACTCTTTCTCTTTTACGGCTACGCGCAGAATCCCTCCGAGTATTTACTTTGAACCGCTCTCTCCGTATATATATCCATATAACGTCACGCCAACGCTCGTCTGCTGCCTGCTGCATACGGGGGGAACAGTCTTTTGCCTTTTTGAAAAGCTAGTGTTTGTTCTCTCCCGTCAAAGATCCTCCTCCCTCTCCCTTTCTCAGTTTAACAATCTCGGTCTGCTTTAAAGGGCCTTGTTTTGCCTCTTTACCCTTTACAGCCCATAATTAAATTGTATTCTCCTTTGACGTAAGGCCATGTCGGAGGAGAGAATCGATTATCGAGAAGCTCTCGTGAACTGTCAGCAAGTTTCTCTCTCTCTCTCTCTCTCTTTCTCCCACTCTCTGCTCTCAATTTGCAAAGTTTTCCGTAGCAAAGACGATGTGGATTTGAACAAGTATTACTTAACAATCTTCGTCTATTGAAGAACAAAAAAAAAAGAACTCCATGCTGCAGTTGGAAAGCGACTTATTTCGAGGTAAGAGTACAATAAGAAAAAAAAAACGAAGAAAATATCGACTGTAACTTGGAGAAGACCGTATAAAAATAACAAAAGTTTTTCTTTCGCTTTTCCAATCCACCGGAAAAATATTGTATGAAAGAATCTCCTTGTTATAAAAAAGTAGATTCGCAATTTTTCCTCTTCACGAACGATTATTATTTGAACGTAGAATGTGCATTCTCTCTTCGATAATATAAATCTTCCAGAGATCAAGGACTGTCGACCTTTTCCGATCACGAAACGCCGAACTAATAAACTCGTTCCACACGGAGGAAGGTTTATAGGGAAAACCAATTTACGACGTATATACATCCAACAAGAAAGTACCGATATTCTTTACTTGACATTCTTCAAGCGAATCCAGACGAGGCAAAAGCATAAAAATGAAGCATTTTTCCTCGGCTCGATAATCGAGCTTCTTCGTCTTCTTGTTCTCGTTCTCCTTCTTCTTCTTCTTTTTTTATCATACTCGAGAGGGATAAGGAAAAAAAAGAGGTGTAAACCGGAGGAACTCGTATATATACGCCACGATGACGAAGAAGCCAAAGGCTTACGCTATACGCCGAGGAGAAGAAGAAGAAGAAGATGGTGGCAGTAGTATAGTCGAGGTTGTTGGTTGCAGAGGGGCCCTCTCTCGCATCTGCGAACCCGTCATACCGGTCCCACTTCTTTCAGTGGCGTAGACACCTCGCGCAGGTATCCCTCTTTCTCTCCCACTTCTCCATTCGTCTCTCTCTCTCTCTCTCTCTCTCTCTCTCTTCCTCCTCTGTTTTTCTTCACTCGATTTTCTGTTTTTCGAGCGGGACCATAACAACCACTTGCTCGGGCTTATTTACGAGGTGCTCGCCTCGAGAGCGCGAGCCCAATGGTGCCTTCGACTTTCTTCTTTCGCGAGAGTACTCTTATTTATGCAAACCAGTTCTTCAGGCTAATAATAGCACCGATGCACTGAAGTATCATTCGTATTTTGCTCGATAAATTACTCGCGGAGTTGTATTCGCTATGGGATTACCTCGTGTCGCCCTCTGATGACTCAAGAAAGACAACTTGGGAGGACCCAATTACATTGAGTCTTATGAAAAATCGAAGATTTAATACAAACCAATAATGATACACGATCAAGCTTGAAATTATAAATAGATTAAATTTTAAGCTTTCATTTGACATAAGCAGTGACACAAGAAAGCAAGAACAAATTATG
>JAWWMK010019485.1:0-18687 GCA_035047105.1 Galeopsomyia nigrocyanea | reverse complement strand
CCCTTTTACAACTTTTTTGTTACTTTTGTATTTGAGCTTCGGCTCGTTGGATTTAATAAAATAAAATAAAATAAAATTATTTGCGTTATTTACTTACACTGGACTCGTAGGGCAACTTGCGAACTAGTGGTCTCGCCTCGGTCGTTGCTCGCCAAGCAAGTGTAATTACCGGCGTTGCCGCGCTCGATACGTTGCAATACCAGACTCTGCGTGCTCATTATCACGCCGGCTGGTTGGTTGTGCGTCAGCGGCATACCCTAAAGACCGAAAGTTCAGTGAAGTTGACGTTGCATGAATGTTTGAATTGAACAAAGATAGATAATTTACGTTGTGCCGCCAGCTAATCTTGTGATGCTCGGGATTGGCTCTAACTTTGCACTCGAAATAGACGTCGTCGCCTTCCTTGATGTTCGCCGCGTTGAGTGTATTGCCAAGCTCCAGTTGTACTATCGGCGGAACTGCGCCAAAGGAAACAAAAAAAAAACCCGCAGTGATTAAATAGTTAAAGACATACTCGAGTGTGAAATAAAAGCTTCTAATGTAATATACTCACAGACGACGTTCATCTGAAAGGAGTCCTCGAGATAGTAGTTGGCGAGCAATGGATTCTCACCGCGACACTTGAGTATCTTGCCGTTGTCCTCGGGCTGCGGTGAGAACGTCAGACTGCTCACCAACAGCATCGAATTGCCACCACCACCAGCACCACCACCTTCCTCGATCACCTGACGCCAAAAGACAATGTGCCATTGTTATACGAATTTTTCCCTACGCGCAGGCTTTTTCATTGATTTATGACAAAATCGATGAAAAAAGCTATTTTTTTCTCACCCGAGCGTTAACGAAGGGCGCTTGTCCCTCGAACCAGCTGATCTGAGCTTTCGGATGCGAACCTTCCACTTCGCATTCGACGCAGTACTCCTTTTCCGCTTCCATTATCGAAGGTTTGCTCGCTATTTTTACCGATACGGGTTTCACTGGAATATCATCATCACACATTGGTTTTGAGGATATTTGTAGTCGCGAGGTATTAGAAATCACTTTTAGAAACATTATTAATATAGCTATACACTGCGGATCGATCGACGGGTCATTGACATTTTTTTTTTCTTTGCTGGGATCGACATGTAACATACTTCTTCTTGGCGAATCTTTTAAAATTTAAACTAATGGGAATAATGTAACTCTACATATGTGTTATTCTTAGCTTCGAATAATTCCCTTCAATATTGTAATTACCATTGGAAATTTTACGTTATTTATTGATCGTATTAAGATTATATTATATTCTCGATCTGTAACTTCTATTAAATTATAATTGAATCGATAACGTGATTTAATAATGTAAATAATCTGAATAATTCGATATCATGCGATTTTTTCATGTTACATTCAATTTACTTAACAATTCAATCGGTTCAATCTTTTCGCAAGCTGCAGTTTTATTAACCCACCGTGCATAATTCAAATTGCTCCAGTTTTATATCGACAAGTATTGAACTTTGAATACATAACTTCGTTTTTTTTTCAAATTTGAAATTTTTCGAACGTCGAAGATATTCAGATTCGTATTTAAGTTAGCCATCTACAATCCGGGCGCGAAATTGTATAAAACTTCGTCTTCGTAAAAAATTGAAGTGTCGATCGAATCGCGAACGATCGTGTATTTTCACATGCACCCGGAAACTTTAAATACTTTATTGGGCAACTTTTCCAATCACCAATATAATTCTGTTTTTAGACGTTCAATAAAATATTTATAAAAAAAAAACGAACCCAGGATACAATAAAGGTATCTAACGAAGCAAAAAAAAAAGTAGGTGCGGATTACAGAGAAAAAAAAAGTTCGATATAGATGAACAAGCGCGATATACGCATATAGGTAAAGAACTATCCTATCGGAATCCATTAAGGGACTTCGTTGTTACATCGATTCTTTTATCCTGCCACGAAGATTCCTTTGAACGTATAAAGACGAAGCGATAAGACGACGAGCCGTAACGAAATATAGAAGAGGGGGAGAGAGAGGTGAATTCGGGATATCATACTTACAGACACACAGAGGGTAAAAACCCCTATACATACGATAAGAGGGATAGGGGATTAAACTCACGATAGACGTCGAGCAGTACGGACTTCTCCATCGGCGACATGAGATTGGTATTGGAGGCGCGACACTTGTAAGTGGTATTGAGATGATCGCGTCGTAGCTGATGAACGACAAGTTTGCCGACGACGATGTTGTTACCCGGCTCCTCGCTCACGCTCGCCGCGATCTCCTTGTCGTTGGCCAGCCAGCTCAGTTGCGGCGTTGGCTTGCCACCTCGTACCTCGCAGGTCAACCACAGCTGGGCGCCCACCTGGTAAGGACCCACCACCGATTTCACTTGTGCGCCCGAATTGTCGTAGATCAGTAGCTGATGCGGCGGTACTGCAAGAAAGAGAGAGTCAAGTAGAATTTTAATTGTTCTTCGTGGATGTTTGTTTATTTACTTACCGATGACGGTGAGATTGACCTGGAAATTGCGCGTGGGCGAGTTGCGAAAGTCCACCCGACATCGATAGATACCCTCGTCGTTGAGTTGCACCGCCTCGAGTGCCAACGCGGCCGGGTGCGCTTGCGGCATGAAATAGGCCCTCGGCCCCATGGCATTGTCGTCCGACCAGTTGAGTGCTTTACTGAAAGCTCGGCCACGCACGTCGAAGCTATATAATCGCAGCGAACGAGAATGTAAGTAATGATGTATATCACACAACGAAAGAGAAGAGAAGAGAAGTGTTTTTTACCTGTAAATGGGTTTGACCGAGGATTCACGGAACCAGAGCACCATGTAGACACGATCGTCTCGCGTGGACGGCTCAATGTCACAAGGCAGCGATGCGGTGCGCCCGAGGACCGCGCTCACATCGATCGTCGTCACTGCAAGTGTTATAACCGTGTTATATACGTGTGTGAGTGAGCACATCACCTATCATCGTACTGCACTCGAACATTCAAAAAAAAAAAGAAAGAAAGATTCGACGAAGCTTACCTGAATCTTCGTCGTCTTTGTCCCAATTGCCAGTGGCATTGGCGGTTGGCTGCATCACCAATAATAGCAGCATCATCAGCAGCAAGGTGCTGCCGGCGATTAGACGCGACGACGTCGACGTCGACGGAGATACGGCAGCGGCAGCCATGCTCTGCCACTGCTGTACTACTACAACAGCTGCAGCAGTAACAGCAGCAGCCTCCTCCTCCACCACCACCACCTCCTCTTCTTCTTCTTCTTCGACTACTCGTCGTCGCTTGGAGCAGCAGCTTGAAGCAAGCACCTCCTCGATGGGGCATGCTCTTCTAGCTCGCACCTCGCGAACACCTCAAACACCACCACCACCACCACTACTACCGTCTTCTTCCTCTTCTTCGCTTGGCCTACCACTACGAGCTTCGCTTGAACTTGCAGTAGTCCAGTAGCTATCGCGACTCATCTGGAGTGGCGAGATACGCAACGCGCGAGTAGATTTGCTAATAATTGTTTTGTTTCTTTTCTTTTTTTTTGCAGTTTGTTGGTTCGCCGTCGAAAACGAAAAAAAGAAGAACGAGCTTGCAGCAGCAGAGCGATTGTACTTACTCTGCCGCCGTGCGGCGATCGATTCCCAGCGCACAGACTCCCCCGTGAGCGAGCTCCCTCTCTTCGTGTCTGCGCCTGTGTTCCTCGCGCGCAACACTCACCGCGCACCTCACACCCTCCCTCGTCGTATAGTCGTTTGTACGCACACCCCCACCTATATACTGCCTGTGCTAGGGTATATCGAGTCGACTCAGCTATCTCAGCATCCCTCGGCTTCTTCGCTGATTCTCTCTTTCTCTCAATAAACTCATTGACTCGCGTCGCCGAGCGGCTTTGCTTACGACGACGGTGAAGATTATCATCTATTTGCCTACGTTGCGCTGCTGTGCTTGCGAGAGATTTCAATCTTTTCTTCCTTGGCAAACGTCAATGAAAAGCTTCGAACGCATGAATATGGGTCTCTCGAGTCCATTCATAAGAGACGCGATGGATGTGTATTGCAACGGGGAAAAGACAATTGCTATAGGCGTTGTTGTTGTTGGACGCTGAATGTGCAGAGCTTGCAAGCTCTTGAGAGAGGGAGAGAGAGAATGCTTAGGGGGCTTGCATTAGTTACCCGAGACTGATAAGCCGATTAAAAGCTGATATGCGCGAGAATCGGGAAGAGGAATTACGATTAGGATAATTTATGCGCGCGCGAGAGGGGGCGCTTTTAACAAATATTCCTCGCACGTCTGAGTGAATTTTTTTTTCTCTTTAACTAGATTAATTGTGTTTTAACTGGTTTTTGGATTGTTAGGTTGAATGGGCCGGAAGAGAATGCGAGTGAAATTTAATTTGGGGGAATCAGGGTTGGAGTATAATCTATTTCGATAAAACGGATATTTCGTTTTGTATTATGAATAATAAAACGATTCCGAGGATTTTAAAATCGCTTTTTTTTTTGTTACTTGGTGTTCTTGGAAAGCGGATAGTGGATATTGACATAAAAATGTCAATCCAATAATACGATATACTTGGAAAATTAAAATCTGATTAGTCAACGCGATTGAAATACATTGATAGTTTACCAATGCATGGTAGAAGAACACTGACAGTTGCTCCAGATCAAAAGATGAAATAAACCAAACGATGTTACTAAATTGAAAATAGGACACTTTAATAACGAAAAAATTCTGTTATAGGTTTCCACGTAAATATATAATTTGGTAGTGAACGTTTTGAAATATATACGTCACAATTACACTACAAAAAATATTTCCTATTTTAAATATGTATCAAATTTAATACATTTCGTGTTTTTTTTTTTCGTTTTTTTCGCGATTATTTGCAATTACTAGATTCATATATTTTGCATCAATCTTTTCTTAGCATATGAAGGAATAAAAGCTATTCATTTATAGATCAATTTGCCAGATGCTTCATTACAAAACATCGTGTTGATTAAATTTGATGCATACTTATTTTAAGAACAGACCTTCTTAATTAAAGAACTTTTTTTTTGTAGTGTGTTTATATCTTTTTAAAAAGCAACAATATTACAAAATGTAAAAAGACTTTGTTTGCAAATCGACGGTGCAAATGTACTTTATCTAAGAAAAAATCTCAGCGAAAACATTTTTCTGTTTAATTGAAAAATTGTTTTAGCAACAATTGTAATTGTGGAATGCATATTTTGCAGAGTACGAAAGAAAAAAATTGAAACGTATTCATGGTTAAAATAAATCCATTCTGACCTAAAAATGTTGAGGGGTAGGCTGTGTGTGTGTGTGTGTGTGTGTTTGCACATTTGTTGCCAGAGTAACGACCGGACTTACGCGAGGCTACACTTCATTTTGAGCGTAACCAGACTTCTGTCCATTCCATTTGTCATCTTTGGAATCGATCTGCTGAAGTAGCGCAAGCATCGATTGGCGATTGGCTATCGGGTATAGAGTACAAAATTCAACGAACTGCATACTGAAGATACTTGTCGAACGGATCTTTTAATACTATCATTTTGTAGAATGTTTTGCTTTATATTTCGAATATAAAATAACGTATTTTTATACAAAAAAATATCTAGTAATAGTGAAAACTATCAGCATAAATATACAATTCCAGACGTGTCTTAAAATTTTCTATATTGTAAATAAATAGGACAGGTTCAACAGTAACATGAATAAAAAAAAGCTTTATTTTGACGGAAATTTTGGCATATTTATAATTCAGCACGTCACTGTGAGATAATAAGATAAATTTTCAATAACTCGTGAAAGTATCCAGATTCAAATTCCAACTAAAATCCGAGATCTAAGCATCGCAAAAAAAAAATATAAGTACATACGCGCACGAAAAATAACGACGAATGTAAATAAAATAAAAAATGACATGTGACATATCCTTAACAAAATCAAAGCTTGCAAGCTCGCTTTCAACTCACTAATATATAGAATAAATCTTTCAGCGTACAACCTGACCCCGATTCAAGTTTAATCCGAGCAAAGCTAAAAAAAGGAAAAAGTAAAGGTGGAAAGTTCAAAGCAATGTACTACGTTCACTCATTTGAATGTTACTTCGTTTTGAGAAATCGCCTCGGCAAATGAAAATATCGCGGGATTCTCTGAGCTTCGATCGGATTAATTTTGCGCGCGCTCCACTTATTTTATCAATTTCCGCTCTCGGTGGTGTCATTATATACTTCGTCCACCTGGCAACTATGTTCAAACAAAGAAAACACAATTACATAGCTGTCGATCTATACATCGTTATCCAATCGAGAGCAAACGCCACAGTGTGTATTTATAAGTTATTCCATCAAAGCATATAAGCTTCGCATTGAGAACGGCTCCGTCCATGGTCGTCCAAGTGGCGCTTCTATTAATGACTGCTTTCTGTATAAGGCCATAATAGTTCGCTCGTGAAAGCTACAAAAAAAAAAGTAGCCGCGCGGCCGCTTGATTCAGCCTCTTAAAACTTTTAGCGCCGCTTTACCTGCATATTAGCTTGTACATACATATAGCCACCTAGTTTCACTTGATTGCCATGCTACTACTGCTTGTTCACTTTTTCTTTTTTACCTTTTCTCACAGTTTAACGTCTACTTGTTTCTTTTTTATGCGAAGTTTGCATCAGAGTTTCGTACTTGAGATTCTTTCAAAATATAAGAGAATTGGAGATATTCGACAGGAGTAAGGATGTATTCAAACTGCGCTGTAATGATAAATAATTTCCATTGAACTGTGATATTCCGAGGTACTGATTCATCAATTAATCGTGCTGCTAAGGAATTGCTTGAAGAGTGTGGTATGAAAGGATTGAAAAATAATTAGTATAATTTATAATAATGTATTTTCTATCATAGCTGTATATAATGAATGCGTTTATGTATACTTTTATATAATCATATGTATATATAATGAGCAAATTATTTACAAAGTACATACGTAGAGGTATGTTTTCATCCAGATACTTCCATCGTATATAACGTGTGTGTGTGTGTGTATTGTGTGTAGGTGTCTGTGTGGTGTTTGATGTGTTAATCATTGTCGCGTATTTCCTATGTACGTTGAAATACGTAAGTAATATACATACATAAATTTATACGCTGTAAAGGCGAGGAGTTGAGGAAAAAAAAACATTGTCATCTATGGCAACTAACATAATAATGGCAAGCACTTGCGCTGGTAGAGTGAAATAAAAACCGTGTGAAAAACGACGAATTACAACTCGAGAAACAATTATTGGAATGGAATTGCGTTCAATCGAAAATTCATATTTAATGAAAATAATAAGATTGTGAATTGATGTCGATTGAGAATGAATGTCCTAGATAAATATGTAATCTTTCGCAATATCATTCAATTCATCGAAGCAACATTTACAATGACGATGACAAAGATTGTTGATAATAATAATAATGCTAAGTTATGATAATCATAATGAACAAACAATTGCTAAAAAGTATAATACACAGAAAAATTGTCGAACGAAATTGTCTAAAAAAACGTGAATGAACGAATGATGCGAATACAGGTAACGTTAATCACAAATGATAGCAGCGAAATTGTGGCTCTTTCACCCGAATACAATTTTCCAAAATGAACAAACAAAAACAAAAGTAACGTGGAGTATGAGAAATTTAAGATGGCTATCTATAGCTTGCTCTCTTATACGCTCACTCTCCCGCACGCATATACACATTCGCTTCCCTAAAATGAGATTCTAACGTAATCCTAAAAAATATATTAGCAAAAGGAGCAAAAATAATAATAATAATAATAAAAAACGACAAGAGTAAAACTAAAGTCGACAAATGATGTAGGCTTACAAAAACGATTCGCGCGGTACGAGAAGTTATATCTTCGAATTTCATCACACTTTACAGTATTTTCACAATTCTTGTGCATTCTATCATGTACAAATAGCCTTGTCCCAACTTCGTTATCTCATACCTACAGTCATACATACGACAACAAACAGTACAACGTCGGACCAGTCTTGTTCGAATTTGATTTCGCCGCCAATGTCGCAATATATTCGTTCAATCCGCAAAAAACATCTTGGCGGCGCGCTTATTTAAAAGTATACATTTTGGTTGCGTTATTTCAAGCCGGTGAAGGATTTGAGGATGCGCGTGCAATAAATTACCGTTTATTTCGTTAGAGTGTTTTCGTATTTTTATTTTGCTTCATCTTTTTTTTTATTCTTTATTTACTTGGCATGTGCTCAGTCGATTATTACAAGTTTCGTGATGGTGTTATCTTATAAAACTTAACTAAAAAATAATAATGACAACAGATTTACATATCGATCATTTCAAAATAACTCAACTTACTTTCTAACTGTACATCCAACAATGGCGAAAAACTCGAGCGTTATTAAAGTGTCAACCATTGACTCCCCTCTCTCTATAAATTTGTCAGGAAGAGAATGTTTTTTCGCTTAATTTTTTTATTTACTTTGCGATATTTCATCTCTTTTCGACATACTGTATGGTGCGCATGGAAGCTACTTTGTATCTTTCAAGAAAAAAAAACGTATGTGCATAGATTTTTCTGCAGATATTGAGTCAGATGACTGGTTACAGTACAATAGCAACGATAGAGTTTTCCACGCAAAATTCACGCAACACCATCAAACTTGAGTAACGGCGGGCACGAAATATCAATAAAAAGCCTATTAATATATATTATACAATACAATAAAGAAAAGGACACGTTGAAAGTTTATATAAGCGGCACTTGCAATAACAAAGTTTTTTTATCTTATTTTTGTTTCAAAATTAAATTTTACGTACGCTGCCAAATTCTAATACTGCATTTAAAAAATCAAGAGGATACAAGACACATTATCGAAATCCAGTTTCTTTTTAACTGGAAATCTAAAAGGAAATAAATTGACTTGGTCACTCTTAAAAGTAAATAGCTTTTTAACGACAGGCTAATCAGTTCAGTAATCGAGTTTTATGTCCTATGAAAATTATGTTTAGCTTGAATTAGTCAATAGAAACCAAATTTTAGTCTTGATTTTGAACGCATTCAAATTAATCGTATATAACTGTTATTGTAAATAAGCTAAAAAGTTTCACAAATTAATTATTGATCAATCGAAATTAACATAAATATGAGCTGTAGTTGGAAGAAATTCTATAAATGATAAGTTATTGCGTGCTGCCCCATCCCACAGGCAGATTATTACGTCACTGAAAAACAAAAACAACATGTGCAACACTTGGAATAATCGCTCGATTTTTTTTTACATTGTTTGAATTCTCAAAATCCTCATGAGACTCGGGCATCCGCTAAGATATACATACAATTGTTTATGTAAGTGGAGTAACAAAAACGAAATCAAATATTCTCTTTGATTTCTCTCTTTGTTTCATCAGCATATTTTCAGACATCATGCTACAAAGTTAATAGTTTCACTATTCTTAACATGACACTGTTTTACTGGTCGCGCACTTGATTATCATTACAAGAACATTTAATTACGGAGCTTGAACCAAACAATCAAAGGCGATCCTTCCCTAACCAACCAGCTGTTTTACCGATTCAACCTTTTTTTTGGAAAAACAATTTCATTTAGTTTTGTGATGTACGATTAAGTATAAACAAATTGGTAAAACTGCTTGCTGGTAGGAAAGAGAAAGAGAGAAGAGACCAAAGAGTTTGGATTGGTAAAATCTGTAACATTGACAATTTAATTATTTACGTTATCATCTGCCATTACTTATTCCATTCCGCCCAAACAATCAGGATCGAGTGCGAATACAATTTTCATCAGTAAACGCATTGCAGACGCTATTTTTAGTACGTGAAAGTATATTCATTTCCAAAAAACGCAGTAATTATTTTCAATTTTAAGATTTTTTCATAATTATTAACTTTTTTTTGTTCTAATATAGTTAGATATTATCACTAACTTGATTTTTTTATTAAAAAACCACTTCACTATATTTATTCTTGACGTTACTTTGAAACGTATTTCTTGGACAGTAACTTTGTTACATCATTTCTCGACTTCAATCGCTTAAATATTTTGTCACTGGTAATCACCTTCAGGTGTATTCTTTAAACATACTCTAAATATTCATTAGTTTTTTTAATCATTCCGCAATTGAATATTTCTATTATGCACTTAGCCCTTTTAAACAGCTTAGGACCATCAAAATTACCATGACATACAAGGTAAAACTGAAATATCGCGATATTAAATGGAAACGATATATTTCCTCAGTGATAAAAAAAAAGAACAGTTCATTGTACTTCACTATTAACGCCGATATTGCATTTAATCGATCTGCTTACTTCTCTTATTCTCTACTTCCAATTGGAAGTTATGCTCATATCACATTTCAAACTTTTCTTCAATTTTGACGACTAATTAACCATTCATTTCTTCGCATAGCCACACTTGAAGCACTTTGAAGTATTTTAATCTACAACGAATTTTAAAATGTTCAAGTTTTACTATAAACCGTGCTAAAGAAACCGTTTTTTTGCGATGGTTATTAGCCACGTTTTTGACATTTTTATATTTATAATATTCGCGTGTTACATTTTTTTTTCAAGATATTACCGTTTGTTTTAGATTATACACAAATTTACACGATTGGCATCTAGCGAATAAAGTATTCCGTACGTAACGGAAAATCCTCGTGCGATTTTCCGTCAATATTAAAGCCACTTGATAAAACGTGTTCATTATAGTTGTTGTCTCAAGACAACATACAAGTTGTTTTCTTCAAGATAAGATATACTTGAATTTTTATAATGAAGTCGATGATCTTCGTAAATTTGAAAAAAATTACAACACTCGTGATCTCAAATCTCATTGATTTTTAGCAGTCACCTTTGGAGAATACGCGTCAGAGTAAGATAAGAAGAATAACAATCATTCCTCTTTTTCTCTCTCTCTTTCTTTTTTATACTACTGCTGGCGCAGACGTACGCCCGCGCGGCTCCTGGTCACTTGGTTTGTGTGTCGTTTTATTATATGTAATTTGCTTAAACTTATCATCCGCGGAAAGAAATTGGTTACCGCTAACCATTGTATAGTCTTCTCGTTTCCATTGATACCTTTTTGCCTACTAATCTATAATTTTGTTTAACGCGTGCTTCACTATTTTCTTTTATTTAAATAGTTTACCGTCTTGTCACAGTGCGGATCGCCGAATTTTTTGAAAAGTTCTGCAACACGATTGGCCCTTCCAGGTCTGAGCTCGAGAAGTAACGTAGCAGAGGCATGGTGTGTCTTTCGTAAGACGGCATACACAAATTTTCTTTTTAAGTTAGATCCTAGTTAACCATAAGCGTATGCGACTCCATAGGGGCAGCACTGTCGTAGAGAGTGTCTGTATCCTGCGTCGGCTCGCCCTGCAGCTGGCACTGATTACTCAGAGTTCCTGCTCCGCAGTCGCAGAAAAATCTAGCACAGATGAAAATATTATTTAATTAACGTTCTTTTTACGTGCAAAAGTAAAGTGGATTGTGAACAAAAAAGTCATGCCATTACCTATCGTGTCGAATAAATTCTACATCATGACCAGCGTGACACGTTTTTATACAATTGACACAAATAGCATTCCTATCAGTAGTGTTACACGTCTGGCAACGATAGAAATCGTGCATTGGGAATGACGTATAAGACGATATTTTGTACAAACACTGTCCGTTGCCGACTGCTTTTTCAACTGCATCCTGGTTATCGAAGATCTTGTTACCTAGTAATAATAATAATAACACCCATTGTTTGTTAATGAAGATTGTCGGAATGTGCGCGGCGCGCGGATAAACAAGAACTGATAAAAAAAGATAGACGTACCTCGAATAGTCGGTTGCACGCCACTCGCTAAGCACAGACCACCGAACCTATTGTGGAAAATTTGATTAAACTCTAAAGTGGCAGTGGCATTATTCGTTATTTCAACGCCGGCGGCTAGGCCATCGAAAATCCGATTTCTCCTTAGTACCGGATGCGATTGCGTCGATATGAGCACTCCGGCTTGAGCGTTCCTGAATATATCATTCTCCTCGAGAACGCCTGCAAGTTGACATTGGCGTCAATGATCGGCAGTTCAATTTTGACAAGCTCTAGCTACTGAAATTATACGTACCTTTGCCCCCGTTAAATATGCAAATGCCTCCGTCTCTACCGTCGAATATCTTGTTTCGCTTGAGGGTCGGGTTGCTGTCAGTTTTTATCCAGACTCCGGCCATGGCATTGTCAAAAATTTCGTTTTGCTCGAGCAAACCCAATCCGCTATTGTAAACTAAGACACCGCCATTCTGTCCACCCCATATTTTGTTACCCCTAATGACTGGGTTACTTCCCGTCCTGAAAACGTTATCAAGCGATTACGTAAAGTACGAGGGTCTCGACGCACAGCATGTATTGAATCAGTACAAAAGTGACGCGAATCACTCACCTTATCTGCACTCCCGAGTACAAATGGTTGAAAATATCATTATCCTCGAGCTTTCCGTGGCCGTTGTCGTAAAAATAAACACCAACTTGCTTGCCACTGTGGATCCTGTTGCGACGAAGCACCGGCGTGGAGCCAGTCGTTATCCAAACGCCGGCCAACGTATTGGCGAACACCTCGTTTTCCTCGATGAGACCTTGGCCCTTCTCGTGCACGTAGATGCCACCGTGCTGACCGTGGTGAATCTTGTTGTGGCGGACGATGGGATCGGAGTTGGTTCTGATCTGTATGCCGGCCAGGGCGTTGCCGTAGATGTCGTTATGCTCGATGAGGCCTCTACCCTCGCCGAAGATGTAAACGCCACCCTGATGGCCGTTGTAGATCTCGTTGCGCCTGATCGTCGGATTGGAATTGGAGGTAATCCACACGCCGGCGAAGTTGTTGCTGTGGATCTTGTTGTCGATGAACTGTCCCATGCCATTTTCGTGCACGTAGATGCCGCCCGTCTGACCGTGATGGATCTCGCAGTGAACGACCGTGGGGTTCGCTCCGGCTTTCACCTCGAAGCCGGCGATGCGATTGTTGTGGATGTCGTTGGCTTCGAAGTAGCCGAGGCCATTGTCGAAGGTGAAAATGCCCACGTCCCGACCGTGGTGTATGTGATTTCGACGCATTATCGGATTGGCGAAGTTCTTCACCCAGATGCCCGCCAGAGCGTTGCGCGATAT
Source organism: Galeopsomyia nigrocyanea (assembly GCA_035047105.1). Lineage (NCBI taxonomy): Eukaryota > Metazoa > Arthropoda > Insecta > Hymenoptera > Eulophidae > Galeopsomyia > Galeopsomyia nigrocyanea. The sequence continues at coordinate 5,497 of JAWWMK010019485.1, read as the reverse complement.
CTCGTTGTCCTCGTAGGTGCCCTGCGCGTAGTCCGTCACGTAAAGCCCAACGTTCTCGCAGTCCGAGATGTCGCAGTTCTTGACCACGGGATTGGCGCCGAGGCCGGACACGCAGACCGCCGCGCCGACCACGCTCGAGCTCCGGATGATGCAGTGGTCGATGGTCGGGCTGCAGTTCTCGCCGATCTCGAGGCAGTAGTGCTTGTGATGGGTGACCGTGCTCGCGGCATCGGGGCTGAACTTGAGGGTGAGGTGGCCGGCGTAGGCTCGTTTCGCGCCCTCGACGAACGTCACCGTGGACTCGCTCTCGCGCTCGAGGACCACGGATTCGGCAACGTTGCCGGGCGCGGCGCCGATGAGCGCCACGTCGCTGTCCACCACGAGGAATTCACCTCTGTAGGTACCCGCGTGCAGGAACACCAGGTGCTGGGCTGGCTCCTCGCTGTTGGCGTTGCTTCCGGTGGAGTTGCTCGTTCCGTTAGCACCTGAGGCAACGAGGAGAATGTGTAATGAGTGCGAGCGTAATGACGAGTAACCGAGTATAAGAGCCGAGAGAAAGGAGGAGCAAATGTTTACCTGCGGCACCGCTCGCGCTCGCTGGACAGCAGCTACCTTGACTGCTTGCACTACTGCTGGAGTTGCTGTTGGACGAGGAGGTGCTGCCGCTACTACCGCCGGCAGTGCTACTGCTGTTCCGGAATTCATCGATGTAGTCGAGCGCCGCCTGCACCGTGCCGAAGCACGGCAGACTCCTGCCCTTTTGTTTGGACTCCTGATAGCCGAGCCTCACGTGCACGCCTCGGTACAGCTGCCGGAAGCTCTCCTTCCACGGATTCGGATAGTCCGACTCGTCTGGCGAGACGAACTCGAATTTGCAGGCGGCCGGGTTGAACAGCGGCAGATCGTACTCGTACACCTGCTGGTAGAGAGATTTCCAGAGCTCCGTGTCGTTGGCTATCACTTGGAAACGTTTGCAGACTTGCGAGACCCTGCACAGGTCTTGCTCGGTCAGGTAGTTGAAAATCGTCAATAGAACTTCGTCGGGCAGTTCGTACTGGAGGTAGTGTGCAGCTGTATTTGTACTGGTACCTAATGGTCAAGGTGAGTTCGATTTTAGTGTCTGCTGGTTCATCATAACCGAGGAGAATTATCGTCATATCTTTGTACGTACCATCGGTCGACAGCGAGCATGTCCTTCTCGGTCGTTTTCTCGCCGGTAGGGAGGACGATCCTATTGCCGTAGAGATGCTACTTCCACCGGATGGCGGTAGCGCAGAACTTGTTCCAGGCGCTGGGTCTGGATGTGGTGGACTCTTTCTTCGCAGGTCATAGGGAGACGAGTGCGAGTGGGATGGGGACGGCGATGGTGCTGCGACTCCGGACACGCTGGGAGAAGACCCTCTGCCTCCGTTCCCAAGTCCTCCACCTGGAGGTATTTGATTTGATGCTACGCATGGCAGCTCGCATGGTTCGGCTGGACAATGAACACAAAAAAAAGGCAGCGCGTTAAAATTGTATTAAAACCAGTTAATTTGGTTACTCCAAAAGTGAAAAAAAAGACTTATCGCTAGGAAAATACACGTTTTGCATGATAAACAGGGCTAGTCTCACGCCTAATGTATGGATCCACCATAAAGTATACACTCGCACAGAAGCGTGTATACATTTTCAAATATAAAGGAGTTCAAGTACAGGGAGCAACTTTTTTTTTTAAGAGGTCATATATTTTGTAAAAGTGGAGCAGTGGCGGTGCACCGCCGAACGTATATTTTTGTATCGAGTACTAGTTTTGGGCCGCATATAGACGAGAACACATTGTATATAATCAAGTGAGCTGCGTGATGATGAGTATAGACGAAACAGAAAGTGTGAATGCGGGTTTCCGAGTTCCGAGCTTATACGCTTATACTCGGAAGGCATAACGACGATGGAGAAGTGGAAAGGAGGGGGAAAGCACAAAAAAAAGAGATCGAAAGTGGTTTTATCACGAAAACGTTCCGAGCGACGAAACATCAAGCTGATTATTCGTGGGTTATGGGAACTAGCGGAAAATTCAATATCGTCGATAGCCAAGAAAAATAGAACTGACGGAGGGCTACGACAACGCACAAATTTAACCAAAAAAAAAAAATTTTTTTTTAATGCGGGACTCGGTTGGTTTGTTAATCTACATAATACATAATCGCTAACCAAGATACACGGAGAGCGGTGCGCGCGCGCATGTATGCGTGTATCGGTGTGTATACGTCTGTGCGCGCGTACCTATAAAGAGAACAAAAACGGGAGTGCGAGCGAGCAAGCAAGAGAGAGAGAGAGAGAGAGAGAAAGAGAGAGAGAGAGGGAAACGAGCGAAAGAGAGATCGCCGAAAAAAGGCCTTCTCTCTGTTGCAATGCTAACGTCATTCATGTATAAGTAACACATTTTCTCGTTTATAATTAGTTAATCGATAAGAGCGATGAAGGAAGAGTGAGATAGAGGCAGAGAGACAGAGAGAGAGAGAGAGAGAGAAAAGGTCGAGGCCGAGAAAGAAAACGGAGTTCCATGCGAGACATGTCCACGCCTCCGAATGTATTAAAAAAAAAAAGGAGTCTGTGTGTGTCCGAACGAGCGTGTATAGAGCGCGAGTACAGCGTCGTGAGTGAGCTCAGAGTGAACGAGTGCGAGAAAGAGAAAGAGGAGAGAGAGGGAGAACCCTTTGATGTTCCCACGACTCCACGAGTCGAATCGGGAGAGAGAGAAAGAGAAAACACATTGCACACTAAAACAGCTCTCGCTCTCGTACGAGCTTGTTTAACGCGCTCGTAGGCCACTGTCGATACGGTTAAAAAACGAAGCATCCAGGAGGAGCATCATCATCATCGGGAGCCAGCAATGCTGGGAAGCGTGTTTTTGGCGAGGAGCTTGACGCAGCCAGCTTCGTGCGGCTGCTGTTGGCTGTGCAGCAGCAGCGTAAGCGTACACGCACGCACACGGTAACGCGTGAGAGAGAGATAGAGAGAGACGGCGAGACAACCGAGGGGGGATGCACACAAAGAAGGGAGACAGACAGACAGACAGACAGAGAAAGACGCACAGATAGCAGAATCTCTCTCGCTCGCTGGTTCTCGTTCGTGAAATTGATTGGCCTCCAAAGCTGCTTTCGATCGACGGGAGCCATCTCCACGTACTCGAGGCCGCAGCCGCGAGAAAGAGAGAGAGAGAGAGCCAACACACAGAGAGTATAGGCACAGGAAGAGAGGAAGAGAGGGAGACTGAGAGAGCGAGCTGCGGGGCATACGAATACGATACGTGGGAAATATGTATGTATCGGGCGTAGGGCAGACAGAGATCAGTCGGGGGAGATAAGGCAAAAATACGAGTGGTCGATGCTCACCGGAGCTAGTCCTCGAGGGTAGCGGGATCCTGTTGGCTCCTTTCCGCCTGGATCTCCTGACGTAGCTGCGCGACGAGGTGAACGATGCGCTCGGCATGGCTGCGTTGTTCACGAACGACGACGACGACTATGAGGCACTTGCTCGGCCAGCTGCTTCGTCGCAGCTCGGGCCTGCTGCTGCTACTCCCTCGGCTCTTCTCCTCGGCTGCTTGGCTCCGGTTATTGGGGCCTGGCCTCGACCTGGGGGCTCTCGCTCGTTTAGCGAGAGAACGACAGCGAGATCGAGATGGCGCTGGTGCGCCACCTATAAAGCCCGAACAGCGAGAGAGAGTGAGAGAGATAGAGCGCACGGAATGTGGCCAGGCCGACGTCGAAGAGCAGCTACTACGACGAAGATGAGGCTTCGGTTGCTCGGGGCCGTCCACGGGCACTCGCGTTCACTCGCGTTTGATCAAGAGTGTTCTCGCGCAGCGCGCACCTTACGTTCCACTAGCAATGGCAGCGAGCTGATCGCGGGCGGCCATCTTCTCTCGCACTTGCAGCCTTGCCTGCCTATCCGCTTGTCGCCAGCGGCAGCAGCAGCGCCGGCTAGTCTCGCTTCTCATTGATGGCAAGCCAACACACAACCGACGGCGACGGCGAGCGACGACCGCCAGGCTCCACGACCAAACCCGAACCGTTCCCAACCGTACCGAGCGAGCGACTGGCTATGCTCCGCACTACTCGGCTACTCGCTCTTTCGACTTCCCCTTCCTCTCTCCCCTACCCCCCTTCCCCTTTCTTGCTCCGCTATTCACTCCCCGATCCCGTCCCGTTTCTTTTTCTCTGCTGCTGCTGCTGCTGCTGCTTATTGCTTGCTAGCGTGCGTGAGAATTTAACTCCCTTTACTCCCTCTCACTAGCTCGTATGGTGCCTTATATACTTACTTGCTCCTATGTATATGCCTAGGCACATTCTACGCTTGTGCCTTTGCGTAGACTTGCGCCGGCTCCTTTCCGTCATCTTTTTCTCTCTTTATCAAACTCAAATTGCTCGTGTGTACCGAGACTTCATTTATCATATTCCTCTTCTTTCTCGTATTACACACATTTTCTATTATTCGATGAGTAATAATACACCTCGCGCGCATACATATGCATATGCACTTGTTCAACGCACACACACACGTGTTTGACGTGGAATTTTTGTATTATCGCTTTCTAAACAGTGATACACGGAAAATTGAAGAAAGTCGGGAAAGAGATAAGATAAAGGAGAATAAGGCGCGATAAGATCTCAACGCTGTGTAGGAATCGTAGCTATAATGCAACATAATAGACACGGAATACGTCATCAATACGTTTGATTGACTCCGAATTCCGATTACAATTTTATTGTTCCTGCCTCCCCTCCTTCCCCTTAACCTGCGTTTGTATGGAGCGACGAGCCCTGCACGTGTCAACTGCCAACTCTGCGCCAGTGCTTATAGAATTCTCAAAAATCTATTCGATTCGGAGTTCCGAGCTCGAGCTTAGAAACAGCTGAAAAAATATGCATAAGCTATACAAGGCTGCTGGGTGTTGAAAATTCCGGGGGCAGAAGCAGCGCGCGCAGTGGGAGGTTAGGCTTGCTATAAGCTCGCATTGTTGTTGTGCACTGCTCGCGACGACGAGACAGGTTATTGTTGTTGGGATTCGGAAAATAAATGTATCATTGACGAAAAAAAAGGTCATTCATCGAGTCGACGTTGCGTTGTATTCGTCGAAAGCCAAAGGTTATGGAGCGATGGAGCTCGTCGGACAAAATCGGAGCAGCGCAGGTTTTCCTTGCATTAGTGGTATTCTCGGCTGTTTGGTCCTGTCAATTGTTTATGTGGCGAGCCTCTATGTGTGGAGATCGCCTCTTAACAGGTTTATTTATTATCTTTGATCGATACTTGACTGTCTATACCTTACGTTGGCTTTATTTTTTGCCTTCGATTATTAATAATTCAAATGTCAACTTACCTGTTATTCTAACCTATCACCTCTGTACTAAAATATACGAAACATTTGTTTTTTTCATTATTCCGTCTTTCTTTCAGACATATCGTTAAAATTATTTTATGGATTATGTAAAGAGACTGTCTAGGGGGCGAGCACTTC
>JAWWMK010019474.1:0-18689 GCA_035047105.1 Galeopsomyia nigrocyanea | reverse complement strand
GAGCATTTTCCGACACTATATACCTTCAAAAAGAAGAGGAAAAAGGTCCGGAAGCCTTAGCATAAAAAAAATTTTTTCCATTCTAGACCCCAGAAAAATGTGTTTTTTTTTTAAGGATTTCGTCATATATATACATAGCCATTTCATCAAACAACAATTTTTACGATACAATTTACTATCGCGAGCGCGAGCGCCGGGTGCAAGCTATACCCTATCGAATTTTTTTACTGAAACTCTCGCCACCGCTGCCGACGACGACCACATCGAAAGTGCAGTGACGCAGTGTATGCCATTGTATCCTCCGCACTATACTCTCACAATACATCGTCGCGTGTTTTTCGATATACACGCCCTTTTTTTCTGCTCTTTCTCTCCCTCTTGGCAACGAAAAAAAAAATTGCTCCGTGAACGACACTGCAATTTCCGGTACACTCGCTGACGGATTTAAAAAAAAAAATTGCGGATGGGTTTCGTCGTCTGCGGTCGCGCGCGCATGAATATTGGATTTGTACACGATTTTCAGGGATGTTTGAGTGCAGGCGCGTTGTCTGCCGGATGGCTGGTGAATAGACGTTTAATATTCGGAAATATGTTTTTTTAATCGCTGTCGAATGGGTTTGAGAATTTATGGTATTTCCAGAGTTAAAATGAATTGATAAATGCAGGAGATTTTTCCTTGATTGAATTTAAGCTTTCGAGTTGAAACATGTTGACAATAATTGCAGAATATTCGGAAACGACCTCAAAAAATACGAATGCAAATCATCGAAAAATTCCATTAGAATTAATTCATAACAAAGCATTAATTACAAGTATTGCAGAAAATATATGCCATCTATCGACAAACAAAGTAACAACATTTAGAACACGGCAAAATCATGAACATCGCAAAAAAAAACACTCCAATTTTTATGAAATAATGCGTGCTCCAGCACAAATCAGAAGAAGACATTTTTTTCGTTTAAAAATTCATCAAAGAGCTCATTCATTGTTAACGCATCACGACGTGAAAGAGCCCCGATTTTCATCTCACGAAGCAGCAGCAGCAGAGAGTGTCACATCCGCAGCAGCTTTTCACATTTCGTTTTCCGAAAGCTCTTTCAACGCCTGTCAAGTACACAAGCTTGAAAAAAGACGAGATATAAAAATGGCGGTAGGCATCTTTCTCCCTCGCTCTCTCTCTCTCTCCTCGACGTCAACTTTAATCATTCAATACTCCGTTGTGCCTCGAGGGAGATTGCGCACACTTTCAAAGAAGAAAAAAAAAAAAGACTAATCGTCGGGCAACATCAATGAGAATATTTCGAAATATTTTCTCGATGAAGCTTTCTTTTCAAGCTTGCAGGAGGGTATTTAAAAAAAGAAAACAAAAAAGAAAAAGAAGGGAGAATGGGTAAAGTTAGCACGGAGTCGTTGTTACATAATCTATGACTGTTTGCAATAAACAGCATCTAGAGAGAAACTTTTCTTTTTTTTCGTACCTCCAGATTGCGCTGTTTTCTCTAATTGTAAGTTGCGTGCTTGCGCCCGCGCAAGAGAGAGAGAGAGAGAGTCGTATATGAATTATTGAGTAACGAGCTTGCGGTTATATCGCGTGCTCCCTCTACTGCGGAGAGTTCTTTTAGACTTTCAAATACGGTTGTGCTTTTTTTACTAGGAAAACACATTCAAGAGCGCGAGAAAGTTTCGTAACGTTGTGCTAATGTAGTTTTTCTTTTTTTTTGTGTGTGAAAGACTTTTTGTATGTAGTTGATAAGAAAAATAATTATATTAACGAAATTGTTTTTTTTAGTGAATATAATTTATTATTTTGTACGATTCCATTAACGCATTATAAAATTACTCTTCCTAATAGAAAAATTCTCTTTCCACATCCGATTACCAAAAAAAAAAATAGAAAGCCACTTTAGACTAAAAAGAACGTCTGGGCAAAATCGGCTTAAAAGATTTTCTCCGTCCCATCAGTTTCTCATAAAAAAGCGCTCTCTCTCTCTCTCCCGTCGCTTGGTGGTGGCTTGAAAATGAATTTTTAATTGACGCGTAGCAGCAGCAGCAGCAGCGGCTATATGCGTTTGCATAATTTGTCCCGCGCGCGCGATCCGTCTGCGAAAAATTTCAGTGCGCCTCGCGGGGCTTTCTCATGAATTTTTAGAAGGCTTGCGCTGCCGCTGCCTCTGCTCGGCCCCGTGAAATTTGCCTTGACGAAGTTTGCCTATATATCGGTAACTCGTTTATATTTCAAACGTTATATGTGGCTGATATAGAGGTTGGTTGCTTGTCGATCCCATGTTATTTTCTCGTTTGCCGTGGGCTAATGCTATTTTCTTTTTTTTTGTGCGCGTATATTCTATGGTGAGTGAAAATTATTATTTGGTGTGAGATCAAAGAATGAGACTTTGAATAATTGATTTTTTATTTGGGCGATAAATAAATGAACCAACGATTATAAAAAACGCTGGGGCTCTGTAGACTTCCGGAAAGTGGTATACATACATAACATATGCTTGAAAAATTTCAGCATCTACAATAAAGATAAAAATAATTATAAGCAAGACCGAATTCAATACAAAGCATATTAACAACGCCACCTATTAACTAAACGCAATGTAATTTATTTCTTATATCAAAAGATAAGAAAATCCAAAATCCACCAAAAACTTTGAAAAAAAATCCTATAATTTGTCCACCAAAAAAAAAATATATTCTCGTGTGCGAAAGGGTTGAATACATCTCTTAAACTTTCGTAAAATTAATCCGTCGGATAGCTAATGGAATAATAATTCTCTCTCTCTCGCACACACGCACACAGACAGAACTGAAGCAGCACACTTATAATATTACAGTGTTTACGTTCTCACTCTCGCGAATGGTATAGTCTGCACCTGACGGATGTATTTTAATTTCGCCAGTCGCGCTTTAATTAATAGTACACGCCGCGAGTTTATATATACATACATACCATATACTCGTGCGCTCGCGTAATAACCGCTCGGCGATATGCAAATCATCCGTGTATAAAATCAGAAGGGTGCAGTAGTAGGAAAAAGAAAAAAAGAAAACAACGTCGAGGGTTAATTGAAAGTTTAATCAGCGATAACAATGAATTTTGCGAAGGCGTAATGTGTTGCATGCCATACGGATATATAATATCGATTATTGGATATTAGTCCGTTGGGAGTAAAAATGGATGTGGAGAGAGAGAGAGAGCGAGAAACTGGCATGGAGACGTTAATTAAGAGTCTCTCTCTCTCTCGTGCGCGCGTTTGCCGATGACAATTATCGGCTCTGCAGCGTCTAGACAGCAGAGACAGAGAGAGGACTTTAGCTGGGCGCGACAGTGTGTGGCGAGAGAAACAGAGATATGGGATTATATTTGGTATATATGCGCTGGTTATTATGGATATGTATATTGCGCGAGACAGACCAACGATTTTCTGTCGGGTGCGTATTTTTAAGTTTAAGTTGTTATGTGCTTTGCAATTTGTGTTTGTACTTTGCGATTTTATAAGATTTTTATAAGAATTGAAAAATCTTTTGAGAATGGTTTATTTTATATGGTTATAGTTGAGTGTTTAATCAGTTGTTCTTCAGATAAATGTCGAAAAGTTGCAACTACAATAGTACTTTTTGACTTTACTGTTGTAATACTTAATGATTGCAATTTAAATTTTATTTTATATCTTCGCAATGCTCAATTTTCTAATAGACACGAGTCTTCGCATCGCCATCTTTTGCTGAATATGCTAAATAAAATAGGAAATCATTAATTTTTTTACAAAATGACATTTCAACATAATTAGATGAATTATGAAGGAGAGAATTTAAATTGTCGATTCCGCAAAAACAAAAAAAAAAGCTAATTCATAAAAAAAAAACAATAAACAAACTTTTAATATTACATCGTTTTCAATTTGGAGTAAAGCTCTCCAGCAGAATAATACCAGAAGTACCAGCTCGTAAAATACGAGTAAAGCTCTCGCAGCAAGATCTAACAATCCTCTTAAGCAAAACATTAAAAACCCTATCTCTCTTTCTCTCAAAATATAGCATCAACAATTTGTAGAAGATCCATAAGAAAGTAATGAAGACAACGCGTCGTGCAATAAAACTGCGAGGAAAAGTTTATATACTCGTCGAGCAATAACAAACAAGCATAAAGTTTCCAATTATATACGCAAACCTCTCAAAAACCAACTGGATGATGTAAGTACCCACTTGCTCTTCTCCACCTCCCCGCACTCGAGAGATAATTAAAAATGGAAACTAATTTCGCGGCGCTGCGAGTAATATTCAACCTTAATATCTCGCAGCGTAACACGACGACGAGAAATTTTTCAACTGACTCGTGCTTCTTTTTTTTTGCTCTATTTGCAACCGCGTCGTCGCCAAATTAACGACACGAAGACTTGAGAAATGCGCGACGAAGTTGGGGTGGATTTTACTCGCCTCTACCCGCAGGATCAAAGAGTTTGTCGCGCGATTAGCGAGCGACTCGAGCGCCGGAATTCGCGCGTTTTCTTGCACTCTGTTTTTGGGTAATTATGCCGTCGAAATTTTCGAGATTTCCCCGGACTTACAATTAGCACGAGTGATGTTGATTTATTTTGACGCGAGATTAATGACTCTGTTTTGCATTCGCGCGGTTGTGTGAGAGCTGAATGTATGAATGCGTCTTTTGAAATGAAAATCATAGTTTATTAGAGTTAAATATTATTCGAATCAAAAACAAGTTTAATAAATATGATAAAATTGGGTAGTTTGCAAAATGATTATGAATGCAGTGAAACTGATTACAATATTACTAGACATTAAATTGTAGTATCATTAATGTATCTAAATTTAAGTAAATTATAAACCAAAGATCCTTAACATTATAGAGCATTGATAAGCTATCTATCGACGAAAAATTGAAACGTTAATTTAACAAAACAAAAAAATGTCACGGAAAAATTCTTAATACTCGTACATAAGGATCATAAGAGAGCTTCATGAAAGGTTTAATTTTGATAATATTTTATCAAATCCAATAATTTCGATGTTCTTCATCAAATAACTAAACATTTCTCTTCAACATTTTTCTTCAAGATAAAAATTACAAAAATCCACAAGCGCTATTTAACAACACGATTGTTTGTTCATCCTTAACGCAATACCAACATAAAACGAAACAACACACAACGCCGTAAATATCGAGCTCACACAAAATGTGTACACGTCGATTCGAAAACTCTGTGCTCAGCAGCATGTAAATCCTCGGCCATCGTAAAAACCACCTTGGCGTCCCTTTTCGGAAATCCATCACGAGAGAAAACGCACAATGCAAAATATTATTCCCTCCTCTCTCTCTTTCGCCTCGAAGCAATAAAAAGCGTCTCTCGGTTCTCGATTCTACGCGTATAAATTCTCGGCCGGAAAACAAAACGTCTTAATCGCGTATAAGGTGAGCAAAGATTTACGAGATACCCGTATAGGATATTTTAACTTGTAGGCAGCAGCAGCAACGGCGGGCGCGTATGAAAGGCTCGTTAATCATGCGCGACTCTCGCAAAGGCGTATTTCTATAAATATCAAGGGAAACCGAGTAATTACCGCTCACTTTGTCGCGCGAGCGAGCGAGATGCTTCCATTCTATTTTCAGTGGTTCGAGTCAGCCTTAGGTAAGACCAAGTTGGGTTTTTTTTTCTTTATTTTTTTTTTCTTTTGGTTAGTTTTGGGGGATTTTAGAACGATTATTTTTTTCAAACGGTTTAAACTCTTTTTCAAAGTGTAATTTTATATGACACTACGAGATACGAAAAATATACTAAGTTAATTTTAAGAGTACTTTATTAAGAGAACGTGTAATTAATAGCTAAGTAGAGTACTTTATTAAATTACAACAACAAAAATAGGATACAATAATAATTTATCTCTTCAATTTCGCAAATTCATGTATGTAATGTATCAACCGGAAATACTCCTAGCGGTGAAGATAATAATCATTCGATCGTCTGAATACACTATTGCGCAGTAAAAATCAAACTACTTACAACAAGCCAAAATCAACCAAAAATCTAAATAAAGAGATAATATCACTGACGGATATACAGCTTGGTAAATACACGTAAGATAAGCACCAAAACCAAAATCATTTAAACGACAACTATTTAAATTTCGCATCAAACATCACTCCGTCAGTCGAGCTGCTCCGTAAACGCGAGAGGCGAGAAATTTATACGTGAAAGTTTGGCGAGTCGAGGTGGCGCTTTATCTCGGGCAACGAGCTAAAACTGCGATCGTTTTCTATAGCTTTCTCTCTCTCTCACTTGCGCGCGAAACGTTTGGGCCAAATTCGAAAAGCCCTGGATTACGAGAGAGAGAAAGAGAGCGAGCTGAGATTTCGGCGAATTTGCGAATCCTTCTTCCGCCATTGCCAAACGCGCGACAACAAAGTGCTTTAAAGCTTTTGCCGCCGTTTCGCGTAGTGTATATAATAAAATGAAAAGGTAGATTGTTTGGGGGATCAAAAAAAAAAAAGATGATTATAATCGCGAAAAAAAAAGCTTTTGTTTTCATCGCGAACAAAAGAGGACGACGCGTACAATAATTCCAAAGAGAGAGAGAGAGACGGGAAGGTTGTTTCTCGCTCTCTCGCGATTTTTTTTTTAAATCCATAAACAACGAGAGAAAAAAAAAGTTGCACCGACGCCGGAGGCGCCGACAAGATAAAGCGTGGAAGGAGACGGTAAAGCTCGTAACCCAGATGCGTCCTGGGCTTCACGTGTTTTATTGCCCCTTTTTACTATAGCGACCGAGCGCGAAGAAGCTTTCTCTCACATTTTTTTTTCTCTCTTCTTCGATATTATATGCTCATCGGTGTGTTTGTTGTCTATTTTTTTTTTCTTTCTTCGAGACGCGACGCGCGTGGTGTTATCTTTTGCGAGGTGAGGTGACGTCGCGAGCGAGCGCGTCGACCGTAAAAACCTCGCGAGACTGCATTTTTATCGGCTCGAGACGAAATTGCGTTTATGCCTCGATTCGCGCTTAAGAGAACGTTGGGTGACAGACAGTGGAAAGCGGGGTGTGGCCTTTGTTGGCGTGTATGCGGGAGGACAAATTATTTCATCCGCTAATTTTGTAGGTTGTATTTTTTCTTTGTGTGCGCTTGATGAATTTATTACACTGACTTTTTATTTTGGTCACAACTATGATACGCATTTTTTTTATCCATTGATTCTTTTGAAAAAAAAACGAAAAGCTCGGCCAAACTATTATTTCGAGCTTTTCGCAAAACAGATTATTTCCAAAATAAAAAAAAAAGTAAAAATCATCATATAATCATACAAACGCAATCTACCCTCAATAACTCAGTGCGTCAGTCAAAAAAGAAACTCGAACATTTAACATCGCATGCAACACGAAAACAAAACCCACGATACAGAAAACTCACATTCTCTCTCTCTCTCTCTCCCTTTTTTTTCGTTTGAAATCACGCGATTTTTCGCCAAACTTTATTCGCCAACTGCTGTTGCTGCTGCTACGCGAGAGAGAGAGAGAGAGAGAGAGAGAGAGAGCCTGTAATCTATCCTACGAGGATATACAGAGAGATACGGATTTTACGGGTACGCCTCTCTACCTCCCTCTGTACCCCCATTGCCTCATGTGTGTGTGTGTGTGTGTGTGTGTGTGTGTGAATGAATGCTGCGAGTTTCTCTCTCTCGTGTTTTCAAAAGGGGATAATACCTACCTCGTGTCTAGTACAACGAGTCGGGAATCGCTATTGCTATGCGTTCTCTTGACACAATGGCGCGTGTCTACGCGTATATACCCTTTTCTTCGATGAAATGAACCGAAGGTATTATTACTTGCTGATTTGACTCTTTTTTTTTTATTTTGTTCTCTCGATGCGAGTTCTTCGTTGAGAAGGAAATAAAGTTTTAAAACCCACGAGCAGACTGGTCGTCAGACAAAATAGACCCAAGAAAAATTTTTATTTAAAAGTTTTCGGTAACTAATAGATCGATCATGCTCATAGTTTATCCGCTTGTTTCGTCTGTGCACTAGGACAGTTGAGCCGAGGGGAGAGTTTTTGAATGGAAATTGAAAATGTTGTAAAGATGAACTTTTTTGACATTGGATGTAAATGTTTATTTGATTGGATTTTTTCGGATATTTAATTAATTGACTTCGGATCGGCGGTTACTCTATTTTAACGTCCAGAAGTCGGTTAAATCAACAAAGATCGTTTTTCAGTGTTAAATATAATTTGAGCATATGTAGCAAATATCAATAATAAGATCTTTACGTTAAAGTGATTCTCAATTTTTAAAGCACATATTAAATACATTAAACCAGGGAAGTCGTTATCGGCAGATCACTAGCATTCAAGCATTATTCATCACGCCATCTATTTATGTATCAAAGAAAAAATTCATAGTTTTAATTAATTTTTTTCAACTTTCTTTAATTCGATATAATTAACATATACCAGAAAAATTAATGATCTTTCATTTTAAAAACTTACTTTTCATGTAACCAATTTCAACGCAGGACTGAATAAAAACGTAGGTTTAAAAAAAAATAAAGCTCCCTTTGAACTCCAGCGTACACACACGCGTTAATTTCACAAAGTCCGATAACGAATGCAAAAATAAAAAAAAACTTAATACTTTTTCTCTCTAGCGGCAAAGTTCGGTAAAACATTCAAACTCAATAGTCAACAAATGCACAAAGCAAGCAAAAAAAGAAAAAAAAAACAGTAAAGAGCAAAAAAAAAATACACGTTCCCTTTGTAAAGCAACACTGCCTTTGTATATGTATGCGTGTCTCACGTTAGCTACAGCAGCGGCAGCGGCAGCAGAGTTTCGCATTAAAGCTCGCGAAATTATAAATTCCAGCAGCAGGAACTCAGCAACGCGTGACAACATACACGCAGACATACAGAGAGAGAAAGAATTAAAAGTTTCGTCCTTTGACATTAAAATTAAAAAATTCTCTTTCTTTCTTCACGTATGCGTCGAGTCAAAAAAAAAAAAGAAACGAAGGTATATCAATTTGAACCCAAACAACACAAAAAGAGAGAGAAAGAGCGAGAAGAAGTTGAAATCGAGTTAAGAATTAAAAGAGGATACATCGATCGATCGCTTGCTTTTTTTTTTTTCTTCTTCTTCCTATCGACGCGGCAGATAGGAAAACTTCGAGAGACTTTTTAAGAGCCAAGCTCGAAAGTGCAGCTGAGGCACGAGAGCGTTTCTCTCTTACCCAAACCCCAAAGTGTTTTCAGCGGCTCTCTCTCGCTGCTGCTGCTGCTGCTACTCGCAAATTAAATGGACTCTCGCGGCGGAAACAAACGGTCTTGCGACTCTTAACAAAGAGCTGCTCTGCGTTCGTTGTAGTATTGTATCTTGATGGTGGACTCTTGAAATGAATTATTGGTTTTTTTTGTTGAGTTGCTGAGATGTTTACACTTATTTTAATGAAGAATTTTTCATGAGAATATTAATTGGAATTTGTATGCCAAAATATCGTAGATGATTACTAAGTATCAAAAACAACCTTACGTGAGTCACGTGTGATAAAACAAAAAAGTTTTCAATTTCTTTCTAAGCATTCACAAATTTTATTAATACAGAAAATCTACTTATCCAGAAGTGAATAAAATCCATCTACCGGCGATCACGTAAAACCTTAAATTCGTCGCATCCCACAACTTTCTCCAAAAACCTAATAAAATCATCAGCGAACCGTACACTCGTACAAATTTAACGTCCACCCCATACGACATTTCTCAATCCAATTACAGCCAAACGTCACATTCTTCTCTCGAGAACACACAAAAGGAAAACATCCCAAACCCCATACCCTCTTGAAAAAAAAAGAGAAGAAGGTCTGGACAACACAAAAGAAGATACAATGGCTCGAGTAGAGCGAAAGGACTTATCCGTCAGACAGCCGTTGACGTAGACAGAGCAGTTTGATTCGAGAGAGAGAGAGAGAGAGAGAGAGAGACGACGACGAACGTTGCCTGGGCATTAGCCGAAATTCCAAGCTGCAGGATTATAGGACGTATGGGGGGAAAGCCGACGACGCTTGCAGTTAGAGGATTACCTTACCCTTCCGTACTGTACGTATGTGTGTGGCGAGATAATGCAATTTCCGAGTTTCGTTTCGAGGCTAATTCGGCTTTGCGGCTTTTGTGAGATCGAGATAGGGATCACTCTCTCTCTCACACTATGTGTTTCTGTGGTTTGAGTGACTGGCCATGTCATTAGTGATACGGAGATAATACTTTATCGAATGGTACTACTTCTTCTACTTTTTTTTTTAATTTTGAAAGTTCGAGTGATTATTTTAGAAAATAATCCGGCTCGTATTTTTCCACGACGAGGACATTCGGTTACGTAGGTAAAAGGGAGATATATCGTCGGAGTAAAAGAAATGTCGATAAATAACCCTAATTTCCTATATAAAGAAAGAGAGAAAAGATATACGGTTGTACTCGAGAAGAATAAAAAAAAGGAAGATAAGACAGAGAAATCGTATCTTCGAGGTCTTTCGCGTGATTGAATAACCATCCGTTGAACTGTTAAGATTGAAGATGATAATTTTTTTTTAAATACGTGGAAAATCAATGAGTGATAAATAATATTATGAATATAGTTGAAAGTATTTCGAGTATTACATAAAAATTATCGTCCACACACAGCAACTTTGTCTATCGATATGAGGAATTCTAATAAAAAATCAATCAAAAAATGCTTATTGGAGCTATTTTGAATATTGATGATGAAGAATTTGCTTGATTATTATTAATCCTCCATGATGAGCCATCTGTCGAATAGATAAATGCAACAATACATTTTATCGAGATCTCAATAATTACACAATGAAGCGATTTCAATATGAAAAGACTACATTCATTATTCATAAATACATTATATCATTTTTCATATTTCGAAATATAAAATATCCTTCAAGTCGTTATCCTCTCTCGAGCCAAATATATCACCCTAATTCCCCGCACAGAAAAAAAAGGAAATAAAAAGAAACACATAATATAGATTTTCATTGGACAGATCTAAGTGCAGTAGCAAGAGAAACGACGGCGGCCAGTGTCTTTGACATGAGTGAATGGGGCACTTGGCAAAAAAAAAGCAAGAAGAAGGAATGGCCGATACTCATTGAAACGAGGCCTTAAATGGCCGTGCGAGAGTAAGAGCTCGGAACGCATTTTTTTTCAAAGCAGCGACGTGATTAAAGTGGACGTTTCGAGCGTTGCAAAATCGGGGAAAATGAAAGGGCGAAGCCGATTAAATCTAATTAGTAGTGAATGGCGAAATTCCTCTATTGGGTACCGGATGAGAGTGTTTTTTTTTTCTTCTCATTCGTCGACGAGCTATTTGCCGATGAAAAGAGCTCTTCAGTTCGAATGCATTAGAGAGAGCTTTGGTTCATTATATTGGATTCATTCGGCTGGCAAGTACATGTTTGATCGGGATATATCGTTATTTTTACGCTCTATATTCGTTCACAATGTTTTATTTGGCATTTGTATAATCAATATTTGTGAAATATTCATTACGAATGTTAAATACAAATAGAATGGCTTCTTTTCTTAAGATTAAACAAATATTCAGATAAAATTGATTTTATACAATTATTTAATTTACCAATACTGGACAGCACCGATAGTTTAAAACAAGTTTTTAAACTTTAGATAAACTCTTACTAATTCTTCTCACGTATTTATAATCTTATGCAACACAACGCACTAGAATGATACTCAATTTCCAATTAAATCCCCCTAGCGGCAAATCATCTCATCTCCTTCCACATAAAAAAGAACTATCAAAACTCAAACCATCAAAAAAATTTTTAAAAAAGTCTTCAATCCTATTTCTCAACCCACCATCATCATCAGTACACACAACCAACTCGTCGACCTCTCTCTTCTCTCTCGAAGTCACATTTTTCTCAATCTCACGCAGAGAGAGCTGGGCGTTGACGTTGTCATTAAAGAAAATCGCCAACGAGGGTGGAAAGATCCCATTTTTAGGGGGGTGAAAAGGGGGAAGGGAAATTGCGAGGCGAGCCGGAAACGCGATAAGCGCTTCGTTGTATGACGAGGCGGAAAGAAACGGAGATGAAGAGGATCTATGCCCATCTTCCTTCTTCTTCTTCTTCTTCTTCTTCTTCTTTTTTTGTCGAACGGAAGAGATTGTTATGTCGGCAGCAGCAGCAGCAGGAGAAAGTTAGTCGAGTGGATTAGGTTTCTGATTTTGTTAGGAGCACGCTTCGTTTACTTCGCGCTGATATGGCGAAGGGCAAAAATATGAACGGGACATTGATACGGGGCTTATATAGTATGATATGCTCCTTTTTTTTCGAGTAGCTTAGTGGCGATTATATAGAGTGTGTATCAGATTCGGGTTGGGGTTTTGATATTTAGGTATATGTATAAATTGCTTCTAGTTGAACAATTCTCTCTATGTTGATAGCAGCTCATCAGAATTGGATAAATTCGTTTAAAAAGTATCAAAAAAGCTAACTAGTTCAACTGTATTAACTACTGCAAATGGTAATTTCGCTTTCAGATTAAAAACAAGTAAACACCATCTGTCGAACATTATATCAGCTAACTCAAAATTTTGATACAATGCAAGTCGAGTTTGTATGATTGTATAGTGAGCACATGAATCTTTCGACGATGTAACAATTTACGCAACGTTTCAATATCATTGGAATTCCTGCCCAAACCCCTGTGATAATGGAAACCCAGACATACAACCTCAAAAGCAATCACGTAACCACGGACAATGTTCACTCTCTCGTCGTACACCTAAATCGATCAGCTCGACGAAACACATTCAAACGACGAGAAAACGACAATTACTCGAAAAATTTGGCCTCTCGAGCAAACTCAATTACAAAAGTTGATGAATGAAGATTAAAGTTTCAATTGTCTCGCAACCAAGAGAAAAAGAGGAAGAAGAAGTGGTTTAAGACTTGTAATTGATAAAAATTGCCCGACACACAAAGCCGTTATCGTTCGCAGGCTGTTACCCTCCGCAGTGGTGGCAACACCTTCTACGGAATTTAATTGCGTTCTACGGCTATGATTTTTCGTGTCCCACCTTTATTATTTTTTCTCTCTCTCGGTCCTTTCGTAGCGCGTGTTATATTGGAAAACGCTCGTGATGGGGGTCGGCGACAATTGTTTACGAGGGCTTTGGGCTTTTGTTTTCTTGGGATCGAATTAGAGGGAAATTATGAGTACTCTTTTTTTTTATTCATTGAAATTATGGGGTTCAAGCTATTGCGAAACCCTATATAAATATACGTCAAACAAAATAGTTTAAACTGTACATTATCACCGTCAACACGTGTATAAAGATTAATGGCTTTATGACAAATATTAAATTTTTCACTCTCAGAATATGACAACACGACGACATCTATAGAATGATCTTCATTGAATCATTAATTATTATATCATTATAGAATAATTGAAGCGTTTCCAAACAATTCGCTTTATTTTACCAGCAAAATAAAATTTACTCTCGTCGAGCTTGCAAGCTCCGATAATTTCATAAAAAAAATTTGTAATGAACTAAAATCTCACTGAAACATCAAAATATATAAACAAAATACTTATCGCCCTTACCTAAACAATCAAGTCAATAATCAAGAAACAACCCCAAATCTACAGTGCAAACCTAAATCTCGAAACGAAAAAAAGAAACATATCAGGCTACTCGCAACGCGAGAAGAGCCGGTAAGGTATAAATCTATTTGCCACAAACAGAATTATCCGTAGATTCTTTTTCGCCTCCTTCACCCCCTACCCTCTTGAACGTTTACGCTCTCCTCGTTTTCGCTGGTGTGGAGTGTTTATGGCAGCGGCGGACGTAAATACCGGTAAACAGCGAAGGCAAGGGGCAAAGGCAAGCAGCAGCCGAAAAATCGATCGGTTTCTGCTCTATACACGAAAACGCGTATAGAGAGAGAGGGGAAAAGGCTTCTAATCGCACTCCTGCAACTGACACTTTTATTGCCCAGGCGTATAACGTTGGTGATGGTAGTAGTAGTTGTGGGAGAGTCTTTCTCTCGCGCGAAGAGGGATTTTTCAATTTTAAGCGGCCTTTCCTCGCCTGGAAGAAATGGATTGTTTTCGGGCTACGGCTGCTACTGTCGTTTACTTTCGCAAAAGCTGAGAAGGCTAAGAGTGTATTAATGGATGTGGTGTATCGTATGGAATGAGTTGTACGGATGGATTTGTTCGTTGTTGTTGCTGTTGACGGAAAAATGCATGAGATTTTATTTTGGTGGGAGTTGTGATGATTTTCTATTTGTGAGATCGATACGAAATATTATTTTTTTTTTTTTAGCGAAGTGTCGTACGTGTATCGAGTAAGTTATAAAGGAATATTCTAACAATGAACGTTAATAATATGAAAAATAACTTTTCAAATTCAATTAAATAAATGATGAATCTCCATTAATGATATCCAACATAAAAAGTAATTTATGTCCTTTAGTTTCAAAGTAATTTTTATTGATGGAACTACAAAACGACCAGTAAAATCATTGCTCATTAAAATAATATTTATTATTCATATTTTTCACCTGCCGATAACACAGATTAACTATCCTTTTAATTTCTTTCGAACAATAATTTCATTGTAACAATACTGCAACTTGAATCAAGTTCACCTAGTTGCCATTTAGCTAAGCTTTCTTTTTAAAACGAATACCACAATTATTGATTTTCCAGCACATTAGTACAGTACAAGTTTTTAAATCAACGTCAAAAAAAATAAATATATTTGCCAAAGATTTCCACTTTTTACTCAAAAGCCTCATATAATCCAACTCATAACCGCAACGCTGATTATAGTCCCTAACATAAACAATTCATTGCAAGCGCCATAAACAACAACAGCAACGCGCGCGCGAAGCGTTAGAGCATACACGTAAAATTTTACGACGGCCAAATTCGGCCAAAGTGCTTTATCGATCGTCCAAAATTCTCGAGTCCTAATCCCAAACACACAGCGACTAAAAGCAAACGTATATAATCCCTTTTTTTCTCCTCTCTCCCTCTCTTACTTCGGCCTTTCTCCAAATCCGACTTACAGGGAGTTGCACTCTGAATATATTTATTCTATTATATCGATTTGCCTACAAAGCAAAGTCGTCAGCGAAAAAAAAAATTAAGACTTGACCTCAACGGTATTAAGTTACTGTATATCTTGATCTCGACTTTCCGGAGGCGGCACATACACACACACACGTGGGCGATGACGAGAAAGCTTTGTGCGCCCTGAGGCGGCTTCCTTTTTCCGTTATTTGCGGCTTTGTTGAGCGACCTTTTTTTTTTTTTGCTGAGCTTTCGCTCTCTCTCTCTCTCTCTCTCTCTCTCTCTCTCTCTCTCTCTCTCTCTCAGGAGGGATGAAAAGGAGGCTGTGCTGCTGCCAGATTCGGGTTTGTAGTGCAAGTCTTTTTTTTTTTTTGGAATGTGCAGAGTCTAGCGTATATTTTTGGTAGGTTTGATGTAAATGATAAAAATAGCTTTCGTTTCTATTGTAATTGGGAGAAATAAAAAGTAAGTTTGTAATTTTGATGAATCGTACTTGTAAATAAGTATGTTTTGTCATCGTATGAATTTACTATTTAAAATTTAATTGGAAATTGTCTTCGATGCGCATTTACGTGAACTTTCGTGTAATTTGCGTGCTTTACTCGGTCATCCATAAAAAAAAATTCAATGATTAATGAAGCTTTCTTTTATTTTCATTATATTAAAAATTTAATATTTTCATTATATTAAAAATTGAAATGTTTAAGAAATTAGAATTAAATTTAGTTTTTCAGTCATCGGTAATTCTGCAGAATCTATTCCTGCACAGGAAGTATCGAATGATTCCACGACACAGCCAATTCAATCATTTAAATCACTGAAAAACATACAAATCACTTTTATATATTGCACTTGACGCAGCACCGCCATCTATCAATACATTCGGAAAACAATTTGTTTTTCTTTTATTCGAGCAGTTTACAAAACGTTGGAACGATTTGTTCGCAAATCGATAGCACAATTTTTCATTGTACATTTCGAGCGAGGAAAAACTTCGTAACAAAAGTGAGCTTTCGCATTTCCCCTCCTCCGTAATCTTTCAAAAGATATATACACAAAGTTTAAGCTGTTCAACTCGACAAAAAAACATCTCAATCATGCTTCGCGATAACACCTCGGCTGATCCTTTTTTTCCCTCTCGAAAATGAAAAAAAAAAAACAGAAAAGGAGGGAGGTCAAGCCTTAATTGCAAGCAACGAAAAGCATCATTTTTCAATATCCAGGCAGATCGTTCTCGACACACACAGAGGGGATGAAAAAAAAAAATATCGTGACGATCCATAAATCAAAGCTCGCGGATCATCAATTCTCCAAGCTCTTGCATTATTAACCGCGAAAGGCTTCTCGCGCTATTTATTTCCATTTTCGTCTCTCGCGAGAGGGAGGCCTGAAATATTCGCGCGATTCACCGACAAAACGCGCGACGCTAGCGAGGGTTGTGTGTGTGTATATGTGTGTGTGAGAATGATCTCATTTTTAACTGGCTCCGATCTGCGCGACATTTGCCACTTTCTCTTCGTCTCGCGAAAAAAAAAATGTTGAGCTTAAGCCACCAAAAGACTTTGCGAGATGATTGCTTTAATTTTTTTTTTCTCCTTGCGCTCCCCTTACGAAAACGATTTCTATGTGTGTTTCTTCTTTCGGGGTCTACTGGGAATCGCCTTTTTTTTGACGGTAAAGGCAACGGGATTTATGTACGATGTGTTTTGCCGGAAGATCGCACTTGACGGATTCGTGGATTCTTTTGAGGTGACTTTTTCATGGTATTAAGAAATTGAGATGTATTTTCTGGTGGATGCTGATGTTTGAAAAATTCATGGCATGTATCGATGAATTTCAGAAGATTGGTTTTTATATGGATGAGTAGCAATGTCCCACTTCAATTATAAAGCGATGAGCGATCAGATAATAATTAAAGATGATTACCAATATTACTTATTAAGCAATCAGATAATTATTAAAGACGGTTACCAATAACACTCATTAAACACGTCATCTATTGGTCGACAGCAGAATAACAAATTTATGAAATCAAATTAATTTGATTTAGCATTACGTCTTTGAATAATTTGCAGTACTAATATTTCAGAATCTATAAATGAAAATAATTAAATTTTTATATCAGTCAATTTTAATAAATTAATTGAAAATAACTTTTATTTTTTATTCAAATCAATCAATAAACTCGCCGATCAAAGGTAAAAAATAAATATCAAACATACATTACAGTTCGCTCAACCCCAAACAAACGTCATATTATTCTGTCTGATTGAAAAAAAAAATCAGTTTACGTAAAAACGTCAGGCAATCATATCACTCATACATTTCAATTTCGAAACATCAAAGCCACTTCGCAGCCAAACGCAATTTCGAATTTTTTAATTTCAACCTTCCTCCCAGCAATACACACGCAGTCATATCGCAAAGTCAAAGAACCCGATATACGCAACAAAAAAAAAGCCACACGGATACTAATAAAAAGAAAAAAAGGGAGAGAGAGAGCCGCTAATTAAAGTGAGCAATGGCACATCAAAAGAGAGAGAGGGTTTCAGTAGCACTCGCGACGAAATAAAACAGCTTGGAAATCCTCGAGAGAAACACGACAATCGATCGACGACGGTGGCGACGACGGGTACATATAGCTATATACCATCGTCGTCGACGTCGTCAACGCAGCAGCAGCTGCTGCCTTTGAAAAACTTTCACAGAGGAAGGTTTGAGCGCTCGGATCGAATGAAAATTACCGATGCTGAATTTTAATTGACGCGAGCGAGCGATCGCAAAGTGCATTTGTTCGCTGCGTGGAGCTTTGTAAGAGTATATAGCTTTCCGTAAAAGCCGTCGTCGTCGATTGTTACAACCAAAAAGGGGGAGAGGGAGGAAGGCTGTGAAAGTGTTGAGGGTGAAAGCGACAGAGAGGGTTTCGCGATTGAATTTTAATTGTGAGAGGGATATATCTGATAAAATGTTTTGTGCTCAGAAAACATTTGCAAAAAATGTATAGAAAGAAATGTTATTTAATTGTTTTACATTGTCAATGGTTTTTACAATACATTTAACAATACTAAAAACGATGATATCACGTTCGATTATCTGAAACGCCATCTATCATCTCATTCACAATTAAAAAATAAAAGAATATTTCAAATCAAACAAAGTAATGAATAAAAATATTAATTAGTTACTCTAATCTACATAAAATATCTCGCTAACCTCGAACGACAAAAAAAAATTAATCACTGAATTTTATTTACTTCTAATTAACTGCAGACGTTAGAGAAATCTCTTACAACTGCGGGCAACAACGAGGAAAAGAAAAGCTGGTGATAAACAAAGACCATTTAAAGAAAAACGCAGTAGTAAAAAAAAAGAAAAGAAGAGGACGAAACGCACTTACAATTAGACTACGCAGAGGGACCGTTTTCTCTATATACCTCGGAGGACAAACTTAATTCCTCTCTTTTTCTCGCGCGCGCGTCTACAAAACACTCGCTACACACTCTCTCTCTCTCTCTCTCTCTCTCTCTCTCTCTCTCTCTCTCTCTCTCTCTCTCTCTCTCTCTCTCTCTCT
>JAWWMK010019463.1:0-18692 GCA_035047105.1 Galeopsomyia nigrocyanea | reverse complement strand
TAGTTCCTGCGGACTTTTCTAATGTTCACGAGTATTTTCCGTCACTATATACCTTAAATAAGAAGAGGAAATAGGTCAGGTAGCCCTAGCGGCGAAAAAAAAATTTTTCAATTCTGGTCCCCAGAAAATAGGTATTGTTTTCTGGATTTCGTCATTTACGTAGTAAAAAGAAGAGCAGTAAAATCCTATACGCTAAAAATAACACGAGGCAAGGTCATCTCCCAAGTATCCTATCGACTTAGTGTGCACTACGGCCATATATAAGTAGTTCAGTAGAAAAGGGTTGGGCTCGCGCTCGCGAGTCACACAACACACAGCCCCACTATCTTGGCACACTACTCTTACATTATCAAGGTCTCCAACCCCCCCATCAATTCTCAAGACTTCGCTCGCACTATCAACAAGGTCACAAACAGATATAAATCTCTCACCCCAGACATCATCGTACGACGGTGTCAACGGCCAAGTTAAAGCAGGTCTCGACGTCCATGTCAAAGCAGGTCTCTCCACCCTCACAACGACGACACGTTCCCTCGGTGGTGGTGGTGGCGGTGGTGGTTGCTCTACCTCGATGAACACCACCCGTTTTTTCGGTGGTGGTGCTGGTTTTTCAACCTCGACGAATACCACTCTTTCCCTCGGTGGCAATGGTGGTGGTGGTGGTATGTAAATGGGTCGTTCACGCTCGACCGTGACCGAATGACGATAATGGTACTCGTAGTTCGACGACGACGACGACGACATCGCGACGCTGATATTTTATCAAGGTAAGGCTCTCTATCTTTCTCTCTCTTTCTCGATTGGAGGGTTTTTTTTTTTTGTTTGTTTGGGTGTGTTGTGCATTTTTAGCGTGGTGAAGATGAGTATGACGAGGGTGACGATTGAATTTTATACGTGAGAGTTTGAATTCTTAGCTGTATTTAAAAAAGAAACATCGACTATCAAAGCTACGGAAACAATCACAGCCTCAAATCTACACACAGAAAATTGGAAAAAAAAAAAAAAGCAAAGCTCAAACCGGACGAGGTCTGCGCCTCTTGAGTGCGTGATGCGTGCTAAGGATACTCGGTCTCGTGAGTAGATTGACGTCGATGGGTGCCGGTGGCGCGAGTACTTTTGCCAATCTCGTGGCGGGTATTTCGAGAATCGTTCGCGGTAGAACGTAAGGAGGCGAATAGTATTTGGGCATCGGTGGCGATGGTTTCCAATTGCCGCATCGTCGGGAGATCGGACAGGGGCAAGATTTTTCGAAGGACAGAGGTGGACAACGCGAGAGAGTGGGTGATTTTGGATTTGGTATAACGTGTCGAAGATGCTCGGTTGGACGTATTCTCACGGGACCAGGTTCGCGCGACACCGTTGCCAGTTTCAGGGCCAATTTCAATTCGCGAGGTTCGCGTGTCAAAGCGATGTAAGACACTGGGTAACGTGGACGCGCCGATGCCAAGAGAAGGTAACGCGTGTGTGCCGGTGACATTGGTAACGCGCGTGGACGCGTTGGACGAGGTGGTGGTGAACTTATTAAAGCCATTTGCACCGGGGATGTTGGTGGTAGAGGTGGGTAGCGTGGTGGACGAACCATGATGCGTGCGAGTGTTTTTTTTGTGTTTTGAGTTAGTTTTGCGAAAGGCTGAAAAGCAAGATAAGCGGTTATGTTGTTGGAGTGCGATTTTGAAAGCTTTGGTTCTTTTTTTCTTCGAACGATTGGTTTATTATAGTTTGTGCGTTTGCGTGCATTTATTTTGGTATACATTAGCGCGTCTTATTTGGAAAATCAAGCTTTTGTTTTCCATATTGCAGAAATTGTTGGAAAATTTGAATTTCAAAATTTTTAAGGTGTGACTAATAAGAATTTGCATGTGAAAACACTGTTTCCAAAAAGAATAAGATAAAAAATGACTGAATTAATTTTCATTTTTTAACTGGCAGAATAGACATAATTTTTTTTTAATCATCCAATATTAACGAGCTCGGCTATAATTAACAATTAATTAAAACTGTTTAATTTTTAAAATCAAGTTTTCGAAAGAACACTCCAGACATATAAATACTTTATTGATGCACAATTGAAAAAAGTGTACACTATTGTAAAATTTCTAGATGCACTATTAGATTATTACTAGCATACTCTAATTGAAAAATAATTGCAGCCAAACCAAGCTTTCAAAATCCCAACTACAACGAAAGCTCTAAAAAAAAGCTCTAATCAAATTAAAATTAGCGAACGATCGCAAAGAAGCACAAAAATTCATTAATCACTCTCAATAAAATAAATAAACAAAATTAGAAATAAAAAAAAACGAAGCATTCACTCGCAATCGAATCTTACATTCGAGAGAAACAACGACAGCCGAAAAAAAAAAAAAAAATTTGACACGCGACGCGTTCGAAAGACGAAGCCTCACTGATCGAAGGAGTAAAGTAAAATAGAGAGCCGGTTATACCTTGATACTCGTCGAACACACAGAGCTCGCGCAAAGAGAAAAAAAAAATCGAGGGGAATATTGTACGAATCGATAGGACGCGCGGTCGACGAGTAACTGCGAGTCTGCAAGGTGGATATGAAACAAGTAGCGCACCTTTTCTGGCAGACCCGCGCGCACACACCGCTCAAACGATATACACTTCCGCGATGGCCCGCTTCCAATTAAACTTCTGATTAAATGCATGCGGATGGGGACTCTATCGAGACACACATATAGTATAAACATGGGCGCGGGCGAGTTGTCGTTGCGTAATTCATTATGATTCTCCGTTTTTTTTTAACCATCGATGGAACCGATATCCCGATGATGATGGTCAGGTTCAAGGTGACGGAGTCGGAAGTGCGAGCGAGTCGATTTTTTTGATGTATAGATTGAGTGGGCGGAAGATATGCTGACAATTGGTCTTGGGTGGAGCGAATATATACATTTTGTCGGTATGATAACGATTTGAGGGCAACTACTAGTGATACGTTTTTAGTTCTTTTATTAGATTTCAGTGGAATCGTGCGTGACTTTTACGTAGGTATATATTGAAATATACGTAGCGATAAAAATTTGTGCAAACCATTGATATAATTCATTTTACCCGAGACATTGTCCTCGCTCGATATTTTGTTCATGGCATACGACCAAATGGTAATTCAAGTAGGAATATGACAAAATTTTCTTGGGATATTTCGTGATTTACAATGCGCCAATATTAAAAATTCATAAAGTAGATCGGTCGTACGAAAACAAGTCGGTTGTACAACGAAAGTATTCACGTGTTATTTTAATTTGAAGTCTTATTTTAAATACATGCTTAATGCTCAATTTAGAAATGAATTAATATCTTAATTTTTTAACTCCGTAATGTTTGAAAAATATCACATAGGAATATCTAATTCAAATTGCGTGCAATTGCTAAGTAATAATTCTATAATCAAACTAATTTTTCTATATTTATTTTGACTATCGGAATTGAATATTAAAAATATAAATACGACTTTGCGCACAATGATTAATAACTCATAATTTCTATAAAATACCAAGCTAAAATATTTTGACGTATGTATCTTCTTCAGACAGCACGTGTCAGTACAATTACCTACTAACAATGAGAAGAATACCACGCATACGTAATCACGTGTTACACAGTTTTTTTTTTATCTATAAGAGTTTCAAGTACAAGGCGACGATCGATCGAGCCAGTCGCAATTAATCGAAGCACTTAATTCGCCCAATCCATTATCGCGAGCGCGATTCAACGAAAAAGAAAAAAAAAAACAAATTTCAGCGTCACAACAATCGAGAGCCGTACGAAAACAATTGGCAAGGTTTCTTAATTGTCGCACTGCCAGCTACTTGTCACCTTGGCGATTCATCATTCTGAAAAATTGATTCAAAATTAAACTCACGTGCCTTCCCCCTTTTTTCCCCTCTTTTTATGTAAGATCTCTCGACATCGGTGATTAATTACGATGAAATGAATGCTTTTACCAAAACGGAAATTCGTTATATCTATTAGAAAACGCGCGAGTAGATTTATCCCCCTGATGGTTTGAAGCAAATTTGTGTTTTATACGTACATTTTTACATCCAAATTAATGGAATCATTTAGTATCTCAGCTATGATATATCCACGATTTAATTAATTCAGAAACAACTTTAATTCGTCTACTCTCGGAATTTGTTATGACTTGTATCACTGTACAATGTTGACGCGAGGCACGATTATACTAATTCTTGACGCGGTGCCAAAAACAACGACGCTTAATTCTTTCACACTCTGTTTAATTCGCGATAGGCATTAAAACTGAACTTTCTACCCTTCAAGATTAATGTACTTCTGCCTTAGTTTTATTTTCGTCTCGGTCGAATTCTTTTTTTCTTTTTCTAGCTTATTTTTTTTTACGCAATGTTTGTGACTAATTACGAGCAAACATACGTGATAGTGCGCAAAAACTTTGGATGAATCGACGCGTGACTCATTCAAAGGGTATATTATAAAACTATAAAAGTTCATATCCGAGTGCCAATTTGTTATTGATGATGTTTATTGTTAGAAGCTAATTCATAGGATTACAATGCTTACTAAGTCCTTCTATTAATAATTCAATGAACAATCAACGAAATTTAAATATCAAATTTGTCGTGAATTATCGCTCGACTAACAAGGCATCAAAAATAAATTGACAAAAAAGAAAAAAATACAACGAAACGCGTCATTCACCCATCCCGACATTCTCATTACCCAGTCGGACAAAGAAAGTGCAGGTATAGCAGTCGATACATCAAAGACACGTCGAAAAGAAAAGACTGGAAGAATGGAGAGTAGGTACATACACACGTATGAAGAAAAGTAGTTATTGCGGGCGGAGGCCGAGTACTACAAGAGCGCGAAGGTCGCGAACGAGTGCGAGTTTGTGGCTTCTTCGGATTCTCCGTTTTGCTTGGCAGTCCATCATTATACTTATACGTATAACTTTGACGTATTTCCAATTCCCCAGCGTTCTTCCATTATACATATACATACATATATATGACGAATAATCGACTTTCTCACGGGAGGCGCGAGCGCTCTGCTGACATACTTCTTTGTGTGTAACAGCATGTTGAGTGCGAGATGAACTGATAAATTGATTATCGCGATATGGTTAAACAATTAAAATGGGGTCTTGGGCAAAAGTTTTGCGGATATTCGTTTTCTCGTGGATGTTTTACAATCTTATCTCGTATCTGCTCTGTAGAGTAATCTAATTAAGCTGTAATTAAGGATAATTGAGTTTAATTCTTCTCGATAAAATTGTCTGATAGGTTGTTCTGTGAAATAGGGATTAAAATAGTTCAATGATGAAACTATCCATATGTATAGCATTGTAAGTCGATGATTAAACATCATCTCTAATATTGAATTCAGACAATCGACTCCGAAATCTTCCAATTCTCAAAATAAAAGTATCATAAAAGCTCCAATGGGGAGATTTTTCCCAATTAACTCGAGGAAAAACATTGGGGCGGGCGCGAGAATAGACGTTACATTTTTAGAACTTTGATTTTCCCGTAGCATTTTCGAGTTCGTTTATATAGCGACATTTTTGATCGACTGCCAAGTAAACGGACGAGGGATCAAACGATTTTGAAACTTTTTTTTTCTTTTTAGCTTTCGCGTTGAAGTTGAAGTACTTTTATTTCACTCGCTGTTGGAAACGTAATCATAAATGTCATTGATAAAAGCAGTCAGTTTTGCATAATTTTTTTTACAACAAAGGTTCGAAAAAAGAATTATTTTTGGATACAACATCAGAGATAGTTTGCATGTCTAGTAAGAAAATTCCTGTGAACGATTATAACAACAACGGTTTAAAAAAAAAAATAATTATTTATTAACACCATAATACATCAAAGATTTACAACGAGTAACGATTCGTAGAAAAACCAACTCAAAATAATAACCTGCAGTAGTTTTAATTACACAGCTGGCATCATCAACACATCAATAAACCCTTACGAGAAATCGCCGTCAAGAGGCGAGGAATATAATGATTAAACAGGCCTTGTTTTGATGCGCGGCGACCGCGCGCGTGACTCGAAGCATTGTCTTGCCCCCGTATACGCGGTAAATTAGCGCGTGCTTCTTCTTCTCCGAGCGCTTCAATTGAAATCAGTTTGTACACAGCACGCGAGGAGAATCTCTCTTATCGTGTCTATACGGTATGAAAAAAAAAAAATTTTCCTTGCGATAACAACGAGAGAGGTGTATTTACTCGTTGCAATCTTATCTTTTTATTTTTCTCATTTTATTGATTAATGGATTTTGGCATATTTTATTTCTCTTTTTCAAGGGAACAAAATTTTTCTTGTTTCTCGATAATGCGTAATTGCAGTGTGCGAGCTTGCACGTTGTGCGGAGGAAAGCTTTTAAAATCGTAAAATTGATATCGAGAACAAAAAAAAAAAGCAATTTAAAATTACTCGAGAGACTATCCCAAGAATACATTACGTCCCCAACCATCGCTATTAAATTCAACATCCCCATAAAAAAAGCAATTCTACTATTTTCAAAGGTGCACACGCGACAGATATATGCGTATACATATCGTGCTTTATTCGCTGCACTTAGCGCAATATCGCATCGAGAGATTTTCACTTTCTCGGAAGAGAATCGTGGCATAAAACACACAGACTTGGCTTGCGGATAAGTTTTCAAGCCTTTAGCGCAGATGCGTAATTCCAACGCCATAGTCGTTTTATAAGTGTTCCCATTTAACACTTTCATAATCTTACGCGCGGCTCGTCGTTTGCGCGCATTTGAACTCGGTTTTTTTTTTTTTTTTGTTTATTACCCGGCACGCGAATATATAATGTATCTTTTAATCCAGTGATCCATTTGTGCTAATGGCTGGATATTGGATCGGTAACCTATCGTTTATTATTTTAATGCTGCAAGAATTATTTTTTCGCCATTGTGATCGTCAATCGCCAGCTAAAAGGTCATTAAATCCCTCATAAAGATCAGTAAGTGCGATATAACTGCAGTTTAAAAAAAAATCATTTTTCAGGTAGGTAAAGTGTTGATTATAGGCTCGATAGATTTATTTGCTCTTAGCGCAGTTTACGATTCGATAAGTAATACCTTCTCTCGTGTAGGCTTCTTGTGAAAGATCTTTCGTAAGATAAATTTTATTGAAAAACATTATATACGAAGGAAACTTTATATAAAACGGGAAGATCCTATGATGCACTGTAATTTTGCTAGAAATTGCAGCGTAATTTACATTACGTTCACAAGTGGAAAAGCTTTTAATTTTATTACGATCGAGTAGAATTCTATACATGTTTGCATATTCACTTTATGCAAATACGTGTGAGCTTTTAAAAAAATAAATGACAAAGGAACATTCTCATTCAAGAGCCTAATAGCTCATTCAATTACCTCCAAGTAGCATCGTCACTTTGAAAAATTAAAGAAATTACTTAGGATAATTTACTGTAATGTCGGTCTTCAGTCGCATTACGACGCGCATTTTCGCAATCTCGCGCGCGCATCAAACGAAAAAAAAAAGAAGAAGAAGTCATCGCACTTTCAGTCCTAAACAATAAAGTCTATAACGTAACGTAAAAAAATACATCTCGCAACATCGAAACGCCCAAAATAAATAAATAATGCAATATTAAACCCAAAGTATCTTATATATCTCGCAACGTAACAAAGAAGAGCGACAGCGGCCTCGTTTGCCGCGCATCTAAACAAAGATGAGGCAATACACTCACCTTTAAAAGCCTCTCTCTCTCTCTCACTTTCGTATACACGACGATGGTGTCCAGTAAGTAAGTTAAGTATAGTATACTTATATGTGTGAGCGAACTGACGGCAAACGCGCGACTGAACTGCAGTACACGCTCTTTCTCTCTGCAAAGCTGTGCTGTAGTGCCTCGACTCTCTCTCTCCCTCTTCTCTTTCTTCTTCTCTTTTCCTCGCGCGCCGAGCTCGCTCTCGCGACCTCTCTTATATATATACTGCAAACACGAGAGAGAAAGAGCGAGAGAGGGCCTGGAGAAGACTTAGTGCATGGCCTGTTGCAGCTGAGTAGCATTGTTCCGATGCTTTTTCAACCGCGCGTATCATGAGTTATAACTTCACTTCCGTGGCTGATGCTGCATTGTACTTTTCTTTTTTTTATCGAAGTTGTTTAGATCTTGTGGTGAGCTTCGATCGAACTGCTCTATCTTTTTTTTAATAAACTTGGTGAATCGTTTTTTTTTTTTTAATGAAAAAGTATTCAGACTTTTTTTGAAGTTTATTTGCAATTTATTGCGCTTCTTTGCGTAATAAAGATCCATTTTATATACGTGAAATCCATCTTGAAATAGGAACAAAATCTAAGCAATTTGCTAAATTTAAGTCAACTTGAATCGTCTTCACGAAATACAACATCCGCTCAATTGCACACCTGCAATATTTTGTTCGAAAGACGGATTTCTAGTTATTATTAGTTCACCACTGTTGTAAAAGTTAATTCATGATCAGTTTTAATTATACACTTTTTTTTCTCACTTTCGCATATAATTGATGTGAAATAACAAATAATCTAGTATTTAAATATTTTTGTTCTTATTTATTACGACGTCAATATCGGATTAAAAAATATTGAATGTGAGTGAAGATTCAATGGAATAGAATCACTGGATAAGCTTTTGTTGATTATAAATAAAATTTTTATTGTACATTGGTATATGAGTTAACACGTAGTCGTAAAAAAACATAAAATTTTATTTTACAACCCTCGGAGTTAAGAAAACAACGAAAAACATAAATGAATTTCTTTCAAGATATTCGTTAAAGGTATCACCTACACCTACAGTATGTAGTACTTGATCACTGAGAATTAATCGTAATTTCGCCGTTCTACCTCGTCTCTATGCTCTATCACCACCACAAAACGCTGTTACATGTTTGTTTTTTTATAGCGATTTTATAGAAAAATTACATCTTAATGTATACTTGGCAAGCTCTAAGCACAATGCTAGACATAATGCTTGTTTGTAGAAAAATAATCCCACACACTGGAATTACATGGAAATATTTCATTTGTTAAATATATATATAATTCAAAAACGGATTGTGCTTAAATAGTTAAATCAGAAGAATATTATGCCGCCAGAATATATAGCAAGAAAAAAAATCGAACGTCAAAACATTGTAATTACTATTAAAATAGATATGGAGAAAAATCAGCGTAGTAAGATAATTTATACGTGGAATAAATACAATTATTTACAAATGTGCTAAATGATTTTAAATAATTAGAAATTGATTATAAATATATACATTGTATTTCGAATGAAAAAAAAAAAAATTTGTCATCAGTAGCACGTTATTTTATTTTTTGTATTTCATATTTTTAATATTTGTTTACTATGCAAATTGATTTTTTCATTATTTTTATCGTTTTATTTTTTCAATTTGATAAATTAAAGTTTCTTTCAAAATAAATTTGGTTTTTATAATTATTATAAAACATTAGTTGTTCAAAAATTTCATAAAAAAATTCTGCTTTCAAAAAACCCTCGTCTATTATTTTAACGTACTGAATTCTTTAACAGAACAAATGTTGCCTAATCTTGACGTTTACTCAAGATTGACTACCACTCAAGTCTACTCTGAACAAAAAAAAATAATAATTGTACTATAAGTACGAAATCGTAAAAGAACAATGGATACACATTTATTTTCGTAAAGTCTCATTACTTATCTCATCAATTTTGCATATATTAATAATTAATAAATACAATATGATGAAAATAAATTAATCTATTGACTACAATAACGCGACAAAGCTACAATTCCCGCGTTAACCGCAAAAGTCAATAAAAATTATTAACACTCTACTTGTTATGAAACAATATCACTGAGCATTTTATTTGTCACCTCCAACTGCTATTGTTGCTATATATATCAGCAAAACTGACGTGTAATTGATTTATCAAAAATTGGTTTTAGCTTCAAAAATATGCTGTACGAAAAATGTTCAACAAGTCAACTTTGAACAAGTTATTTCGTTTAAAAATGAGTCTCGAATAGCGTGATCTGGAAACTTTTGTTTTTCTTTAGTTGCCGGTAAGTACATGCAAATTAGAAGCTGAAAAACCTCTCGAAAATAAGTGAAAATCTTATTTGAATATGAAATAAGCACGTATGACGTCAATAAAAGGAAATATTAAAAAGTTCACTTGGATAATTTACTTCCGTAACGTACATTCCATCTGTGTTGTTTCTTGTCTTTGTTTTTTTTTTTGTTCGTGTAAAACCTTATAACTTATAAAAAAAATTCAAAGTCTTAAACAGCTGTAGTTACTTTTTTTTCTCAAACCCTTTAGTTCAACTCTCCCATTTATCATAACATAACATAGTCGACCGACTCTTCTATTCCCCCGACTGCTTGTTCTTGTGGCAAATAAGCTCTCGATAAATGATTCCTCAAGGTCGATTGTGGGGTATTGTTGTTAACTTGATTGTCAGCCTCTGCTTGATTGTTACCTGAATAATTATCAACAATATTACAATACTGTTTAATCAATGTCATCCCGCTAGTTATCGTTCAACAGCTCGCCTGTGTCTCAAAAGACGTCGATCAATCGGCATGATTGGCAAACGCAAAAATTAATTTCTCGACGCCGACGCTGTTTAGTACGTATTAGGAATCGCGTCAAAACAACAGAAAATAGTGTCGCTCTCGAAAACGTCGTGGAGCCAGCGCGCATAAAACGACGACCCAACAGACAACCAAATTCAATGATATAGTACTCGTGCTCTCATTGCCAGTCCAGGCTAATTTTCACAATCATCGCGCGTGATCAACCGAACAAACCTTGAACATTGAGCCTGTTGGCCTGTGCATCTATCTGCGCCTCGTCGCTCGGCTCTCCCTCGGCAGGTGTACTCTTCTTGTACATGATCTCGTGGCAGATAGGACACTTGTCTTGCACGTAGAGCCACTTGCGCAGGCAAATGCCGTGGAAATAGTGGTTGCACCTGGTGATACGCGCGTTCTCCATCTCCTGATAGCAGATAGCGCAAACGTCGGCAAATTCTTGGATCTGCTTCTCGCTCGCCTCGGGCAGCGAGTTGATCTTGTCGACCGCCTGTCGTCGCTTCATAAATGCGCTCCAACCGGCTCGCGCCTCGCAGTAAAGATTGAAATAAGCGTGCACGCACATGAGTATCGCCCTCACGAAGCCACCCGCCTCGAAGAACAGAATGTACACGCCGTTGAAGAATAGTACGATGCCGAACATGAACTCCACTGTGTTACCGAAGGATCTGAAATGCCAATGCGAAGAATTTATTTATATGCATTTGTTTCCACTGTTAGTTCGAATTTTTTCAATTGATAATAACTGAAAGACTATCTTTTTAAATACTTTGGCTTTGCTAGCATCAATGTTACGTAGTTTTGAATCGTCTAACTGTACACATTTATAATGGCTTATTGTTAATACTTTATTTAGCCGAATTTTCACTGAATATTGTAATTTTATTCTAGCCAAACTTAAAATTACAAAGTAACAAATGTGTACATGAAACCACGATGTTTAAACGCAACATTCAAACAATATTTTATCTTGAATTCGATCTTGATCAAATTCAACAACCATACCCAAAAAAAAATCTTTTTTTTTTACACATCTAAAACATTTGTTGATATTCCTCACAAAAATCTGAACACAAACTTACCGAATAATGTAGACCCAGTCGTCAAGTTCAGCCCAGAAGGTCTTGCGATAAGCATCGTAAAGGAAGAGCGAGTAGACGGCAAGCGACACGAAGACCTTGACA
The DNA here is from genome assembly GCA_035047105.1 of Galeopsomyia nigrocyanea. Taxonomy (NCBI): domain Eukaryota; kingdom Metazoa; phylum Arthropoda; class Insecta; order Hymenoptera; family Eulophidae; genus Galeopsomyia; species Galeopsomyia nigrocyanea. The sequence continues at coordinate 6,887 of JAWWMK010019463.1, read as the reverse complement.
ATGACTTCGACACTGAAAACGCTCACAGCCAGTAGCCAAGTGCTGAGCGTGTAGTGCGACCAGAGGTAGGTGAGCAGCCACGTTGGGAAGACTATGAGAAACAGGCACACCCCGAGTGCGCGCAAATGCCTGTGCAGCGCTGGATTGTGCGAAGCACTCAGCGACATCAGCAATGGATTCACCGTGTTATGCACGAACAGCAGAATGGCCGTGAACAGAAGACACAGATTTCGACAGAGTCTCAGCAGTCTCTTCTCCTTGTCGAGGGTAGTCAGTCCCGTTTGAAGCGCCAGGATGTAGAACAGCATCGCCGACACGGCGCCGATGCTCTTCTCGTCCTCGTCGTCGATCAGCAACACCCAGTAGAAGAAAGTGCCGATGTAGTGACAGATCACCGAGACGATGCTCGTCATGCCCAATACCGCGGGCAAAGTCTCGCAGCCGTTCACCATCAACGTTTTGCCCAACTCGATGTAGCTGAAATCCTCGCTCGAACAATCCTCGCTGCTCAGTATCTGCAGCAGCTGCTCCGTCACGCGAATTATCCAGAACACCCGTAGCACCGATGGCACGTGAAGACGCGTCCATTGCGTTTCGGCCAAAGCTGTTAGGCCGTAGTTCGTAATGAAAGTGCGACCTTGCTCGTATCCCTGGTACAGCGTTTGTTTGATCGCGCCGAGGTTCGCCCAGATCACGTACTTGCAGACGAGTAGTGGCACGAGGGCTGCTATTGCCGGTGATCGAGTCATTAAGCTTGTCTGAAAATGACAGGTTTTCAGTATGAAATTATATTTTTTATTCGCGTAAATTTATTGCTTAATTATTAAGGCTTGAGAAATCATGAAATTCAATCAATAACTTTTCAAAACTCGTTGAATATTTAAGCTTTAAAAAAAAACGCGCCAAAGTCAACTGATAAAAAGAGAATACAGGCTAATAAATTGCAGATGACTCATTCATTATTACAAAGTATAACATTCCAAGTCAAACATAATAAGCTGATAGCTCTGTTATCAAAATTTTAAAAAATGTTTTGAAGTACATCACGTTGAAACATTTTTTTAAATCGATTTTTTTTTTCAAAATGAAATAATGAGTTGTGTTGAAAAATAAAACAGTAAGTTACTTACAGTAAAGGGGTAAACTCCAGCATGTGATGGCAACAAAAAGCTGATGGTCAGTATTCTTTGGATAAAATGATGCTTTGGAGCAAGATGAATGTGACAGAATAAGTATGCCAGTATGGTTTGCAAAATGTAATTTTGAATAATCATCAGGCCAGGACCATTATAGATCAGATTTGAAAATTGCAAACTAAGAACTTCAGCCAGAATACTAGTTCCATCTCCTTTAGCATTGAGGTATTCGATAATTGTATTAATGGCTGTTACATTGGACCAGTAAGAAAGGAAAACCATGCCAACTGATGCCAAGTATAGGTAGACAATTATAAGATTTTTTGTTCGCAGCATGAAAACATAAAGAGCAGCTAGGCAACCTGTAAAATAAAATTCTGTTTTAGAATTATACAAGAAAAAATTTCTTTCGATTGTCGAAATGTTACAATGTACTTTTATTATTCTTTTCTTTTGAAACTTGTCAGTTGTTAATTTTAATATTAATGCTATTCTGGATTGAGTATTTATCAATTAAATCATTTTCTGTGCAATTCTTATCTATTCTTATAAATAGATATTTATTGCAAGATTCAGTGAGTGCATTAGTACTCAAAAGGAATAATACAACCATCACACATAATACTAAATAAGTTAAAATAATCTAAGTTAGTAATCAAATAAAAACCACTTGGAGATATTGAAACTAAATACATTCAGTAACATCTATTTGTGCCAAAAAGTTAGTTGAAGGTTTCATCTGAACGGTAAGACTTGTATTATCGTCACAAAGTTAGGAGTACAGATGACATTCAAGATTGTGAAACTTACCTATGCAACTGGCTAGAATCCTCAATAACGCCAACAAAGGCATTCGATAGGAATTAACAAAAGAAGTGAAGCGCAGAACATCTCCCTCGGAACAATTGGATGAACTAAATGCAAGATTTCCAGCAGCGTTAACAAGTGACTCAACAACACCATCCTGCGTCTCCATCATTTTGTAACCATACTCAGTGCTATCCAGCACTATGGGGTCTTCGGGCATTCCCATATTAGTCCTCAGCAGTTCATCGATAACAAACAGAGGTGGCACCCTCATAATAATTATGGCAAAATTCAGCAGTTTCGTTCTTATCCCCAACTCCATGTTGACAGCTGATCTCGCGAAATGTCAACTGATTGTTTTGCAAGTATTTATAAGCCAGGATCAACTGATTTTTCTGCTGTAACTCGAGTTATTGTTGAGGGCAGACTCTGCAAACATCAATGCAATGTTAATATCCAGCACGGGCGAAAACCGAAAGTGCAAATAGCCTCAGTCGCGTATCTCTCTCTCTCTCTCTCTCTCTCTCCTTCTCTCACAAAATGACTTTCAGGAAAAAACGCAAACTTTTATCGCGGGCCAATTTGGCCTGCACGAACGAAAACATTAAACACCCACAGACAGACCGCGAGAGCCAAGACGGAAGATAAGCAAAATTTGACCAAAAAAAACAATAAATACTTTGGTAAACGTTGAAGTGTATGTATACACACCGTGAACAAATGTCGCAGCAATGAGGAAACAAGCGACGACGACTAGGCTACGCTGCCTTCTTCGGGTGGTCGCCGAGGAGAGGAACATTCGCGGCGGCGCGTTATTACACGCTCGTTCGACGCATTATCACACTACTTTTTCTCTCTCTCTCTCTCTCACTTGCGCGGGTGCACAACGTCGTCGTCGTACGATATATTTTTGCACGACGTCGCCGTCGTCACCGAGGAGAACTCTTGCAGTTCAACACCACCACTACCACTACACACACTCGCCGCGCGAGCACAATAACACGTCAGTGATCTCCGTGATTATTAAAGATGTAGATTGTAGGTAGAGCCGGGGACTCACAAAGACGAAAACAGGTACTGTCTCCTCGCGTTATATGTACTTATATGTTTGTATGTATATATCTATGTACGATTTGTGCTTGCGCGTGCAGACTGTGTAGAGTACGCTGCCTATATGTATAAAGGTTATGTCTGTGTGTACATATCGTGCGTGTATGTGTAATTGTGTTGCGTAGGTGTGCAAAATGTATCGTCTATTCTGCGCGCAGCGTCAAACTGACCTATGTATATTGCGTTATCAAATTATATTTTCTTTTTCGGTGTGGAAACAGCAATGCCAGCAAGCCGTTTGTGTTGAAATTGCAAACTGTTTTCAAGGTTTATTGGGTCTGTTGGCTAATACTATATAGTAGCTCAATCAGATTTCCATATATTGTGTGTGGGTTCAATAGATTGTAAACTTTTGTTTTATGTTCTTATATATTTTCGAAATTTTTCGTCGAGCTTATTTACAATGTCGAGTTACATATGTATATTCGTCAAGTTTTAAAAATACTTTGTGTCTTCGTGCGTTTTCAAAGTCAATAATATGTTCCGTTTATCCTTCGTCTTATAATAATCAAGAAAGTTAATTTAAGCTATATGAATTTTAATCGAATTTCTTCTATTTTGAAAATGTTTTTTATTCACTTTCAACTGTTCTATGTAAGGTAGATGTACCCAATTTGGGACCATTTTTCGCAAACAGCCGTATCTTTTTACCATGAATGAATTTTTCAACGTGCGGGGCATCGTTTTAAAGCTTATGAAAGCAGCTTCAAAATGAGCCATCGCGCGATTTTTTTTTACGAATGCTAGATTTGTAGCACTTTGAATGAAACTACTTTTTTCGGCATGAAAAGACACAGTACCCAATTTTTGACTATTTGACAAAAGGGCATTTTTTTAGTATCTGAATCGTGAGCGATACGTATAAGTAAGTTACAACATCAATATTTTTCACTTTTCAAGTATTACATATAAGCTAATTAGCCTGATCTGGCAATGTCACAGTTACGTATAAACATTAATTTTCAAAAATATAACGAAAATCGATATTTTATCATTGATAAGTGGAATAAGTATTTATTTTGACTGTCAAGTTTTGTCTTTGATTATTCACAGAAATTCAAGACTGGAACGTGGAAAAACATATTTTTGTGATGTTTATTCACAATCCATTATTAATTTTCGATATAATCCCAAATTGGGTACAATCGAAAGCGATAGAAAGACCATAGTAATTGGCGCGTCATTTGGCTCATTTACAAGCTAGAAAATTTCTGGGAAGTGCTTTTGAAAGAAGACGAATCGAATGGTATATCGCAATTTTATGTTTAGATGTGTTAGACTAACTTAAATGATACATATTCATTAAAATGGAAATTTAATGAACTGAAAAATTCGGTCGTCTGAACACAAAACAGCTGCTGCAAAACAGATTTCGTCTTTGAGGATGATTTGAACCTATGTAACTTTCATTATTTGATAGTAGGAACATAATGCCATAGTTTAGCACTGCCAAAGCATCGCGAACATTTCAAAACCAAACATAGTCCCAAATTGGGTATAGTCCCAAATTGGGTACACTTATCTTATATTCTGAGTAATGGTTTTACGCGAGTTGCGCGCATAATCTCGCCGAGCAACTGCGAACGATAAAGTTGCGACTGCCTTAACTGTTACAAATATGACGTGGTGCAAGCTAGTAAAAACTGGAACAACTTGCCACCATGCGTATACCTTTTTATTTTTTAATCGATTTATAATGCAAGACGTCATTGAGGTCTAGGTAGCGTGTAGTTTTGTAGCATATAAGTAAAGCTACAAAAGAATTAGATTTTTAATTATAAATAACTTTATTTTTATTTCGATCGCTTGTTATAGAAACGCACGATGAGCTTTTGAGTTATTATTAATGCGCTCACCTTGGAATAATTTTATTTTTAAACCAAAACATTTTTGTAGTATTGAATTTTTATTTTTATAAAAAAATCTTTGCAAGCTGCTTTTCTTCATTGATTTGCTTAAAAATTTGAGAATTGCCAAATGTTTCCGTAGGTAAATGTTAATATTTATAATTCTTGTTACTATTCCAATCTTGTTATTCGAGATTTGACACAAAGCAACAGATCTACCTAGTAGTATACCTTGTGTGCTTATTTAGAGATTGAAAAAATTTATTGCAGTTAATAAATGGCTGTACGATAATTTTTTACAAGAAACAATTCGTCAATTTCATTTTAATCTCTGCTATGCTGTTCTTCAATTGGTTATAAAAATTTTTTTTATCTTATCTACTCAAAAATAAAGCCATTTTGCTTCCATGAAGAGAAAGCTTTGTTTTCGTGATAATTTTCATGTTCGTTTTTTTTTTAACGTATCTTTGCATTAGGTATCATGCAGATCCCTAATATAAAATTTTTGCGTGATTGTGTGTGCGTGTGTGTGTCGATCCGGTCTACCAATCGTTGTAGCGGTTCTATTCGTGCAAAGAATCCAAATTTGTATCTAATTATTGCAATCTTGCGCAAGAAGGAGGGAGGAAACTTTCACAGATTGGTAGAGTAAAAATTTTGTTAAAACCTTCATTTTTTCGGAAACGCATTTCAAAAATTTTATATTTTTGAGTTAAACAGTATACCAATTATTATGGCGATCCTGCGTGAGGAATTATCATGAATTCTTTTTTAAAGTCTTGCAGGTATAGTTAAAGAAGGGGAAAAACCAGTTTTATGAAGATCTATCGAGTAGAAAAAATTTTGGAGTCTTTTCAAATGAAAATTTTTTCTTGAAATTTCGTGTTTTTGTGATAAAAAGCATATCTTTTATTTATTATAGGATTCTACTCGTGCAAATGACAATTTTTTTTTCAAACTCTTGCAAACTTTTTAAGAGCCATTCTTCAAAAGTATTTGTTTTTCACTCATTTGAAACTGTAATATCATTGCAAAAAATAAAAAGTCATAGTTCATTTCGCTCTCAAAGGAAGCACTCTTCCAATGCAGTTAGCACCATTTTTTAAGTGTATAAGTTATACGATGTTTTTTTTTATCCTTAAACAACTAGAAGAAATCAAAGAAAGAAAGCATTATATTCCGAAATTTTTTTTTGTAAAGAACGTTCATGAATTCTCGCGACCAACAAATCCAGCAAATCGCAATCCCATCGATCATCATAAAAAGTCAGTTAATTGACGTTTGCAACAAGCGATCCATTACCGCATATTCAACGAATGAGTATTACGCGTGCACATATGCAAACATAATGAAAAAAAAAACCCGAGAGCATGAGGTAGCGCTTATCTCTGCGCAAATGTTCGAAAAAGCTGATTCTAAGTTAAGCAAGTGGCATTGCTACGGGTCTAAGTCGTCGAAAGAAGCAAATAAAAAAAAAGAAACACTTACTCAATTCGTGACGTGCCACGTGCGTGGTGCTGCCCACGCTCATTTGTATTGCCAGCTCACGACAATTGCAATAATTATTCGAAACAGACGAGTCATCGAATTTTGAAGTTTTGTCGGCTGAAACATTTAACGTCAGAAGTTTGGCCCGCGTGCCAGTTTTAGTTGGTTCAGCAACGAGGAAGTGTTCGTGTCTGCTCGGGAAAAAACAAAATAATAATGGCTGCTAATCTGGATCAAGACGAAGTAAGAGTGGATTATTGCTGTGATTAGTGATTCATCGTGTGGCATTATTTTTCGTTTGTTCTTGAGAAATTGGCGTTATTTTTTGTTGTCGCAGGAGGATAAGCCGGGATTCGAAATGTACGATGGTAAAAGTATTAAAATACAAAAGATCGGCACAGATCCGAATTACCGGCATAGAGTTGTGATTAAACTTGTCGTTACCTTTGCGTTACTTCACGTGACTGCTATTTATGGACTTTATTTAGCTGTGACGCGA
>JAWWMK010019452.1:5000-17500 GCA_035047105.1 Galeopsomyia nigrocyanea | reverse complement strand
ATTCCGAGGCTGCTCCAGATATGTCATTTACACTTCCAAGTACATTTACGTATTAACTAAGGAACAAAAAAAAGACGTTTCTCCTAGAAACCTCATCTATCGATCGATTAACCCACATTCGACAATTATAAAAAATAAATCTTACGAAAAATCTCATTCGCCACTCGCGAAAAAAAAAACGACACGCGCGCGATACGCATGCGCCGAATAGCTCGTCCCAGCACGTGAGCGCGCGGCGGACGTCCCGCGAAGATGCAGCCGAGTTTTTGGGCTTCCCTCCTGTGCGATTCAGTGCTGTGCGCGAAGCCGCGAGCGACGTCTCGCGTCGACTCTTAACCCTCGTCCTCCATCACCCCCGGAAAACGGTTGAATTGTCATTCGTGCGCGCTTTTGAATTTCGTAGTTTTCGTTGGTTCGTTTGTTTCGTTGTTGTGCTTTCTGCGGAGAGTGAAGATGCTGATGGTAAATTATTTTTCTTTTTTTTTTTTTTTGTAATTTTACAACATTGGTGGGTAGCTACGTGTTTGTGAATTTAAAAAAAAAAATCAAATAAAATAGGAGTTTGATTCAACAATTTTAGAATGAAAAAAGAATTACAATTGAGTTGGATGTTTACGAAATAACGTAAATTTTGTTCGAAAAAGCAAATAGAGAGAAAGAAGCGGCAAAGAGGAGCGAGCGGGTAAGCCCGAGACGTGTAAACAACGACCGAGTCTCTCTCCGACGATGTTTACCGTTCGGAATTTTCTCGCTGTATCGAGTCGTCATTATCGCGTGTCTCGCGAACGCGTAGCTACCTGCACTTTTCGTTCGCTCCTCCTTTTTTCAACAAACATTACTACATGGAGTTTTTTTTTTCTCCACGCGCTTTCTGTTTGTACGTGTTTACACAGGAATTGCAGATCCAAAGGCACAAGCCACGCTAGAAAGTTGCTGATATTTATAAGACAACTTTTTGCCGGATGCTAGTTGCCGGCAATTCGCTATTTGAGAAATGGTAAGTTTTTTTAAATTATTTTAATTTTGAGATTTTATTTGAAAAATAAGTCACACAGATTACACAGTACACTTGGAAATTTACATTCATAGTTTTTTTTCTCGTAACGATTGGAATTATCGGGCGAATTCGTATCGGAAGAATAAACTATGACAGTCTCATAAATCGCGTTTAATCTAGCTATAAAATCTTGGGGATCGTATATGCAAGCTTGTATCTGACCTTGTTGTAAAGTATGCAATCGAAGCATCGTTGAAGTTTGCAATGCAGAATTTCCGGTAAAATAGTTGTATGCGAAATTCCCAGCGGAATTTCAAAATATTTTTCTTGCAAAGATTTTGTTTCCCGTCAGTTTTTACAATGCACAGTTTAAAATACTTATGTGTGTCTGGATTTATGAATTCATAAAAAAAAAATTTTTTTCGAACTATATAACGTACTGAGGAAAATTTCTTTATTCGTTATTGTTTCGCTGGAACTAAAATTTTATATTTACATACGTTCGCTTTTGAACGGCGAATTTCGCTGCGAGGTAGGAGTGCATAACTTTGGGGCAATAATCTTTGACCGTAAGCGAGTTTTTTAATGTGGATCTGGATTTATTTTTGAAATCGAGGAAAAGCAACTTCGTAAAAAAATTTATTGTGTGTATTTAAATGAAAATAAACGCAGTGGCGTGTTTATCAATTTAATATAGAGATTTTTTTAGAAAAATAAATCTGAAATTTGTAGCACATTGAAAACAAAATTTTTGACACATTGATAAATTTGTTATAAAAATAAGCATTTTTCATTCTTAAATTAAGAAAATTTTTCAGTTTTTGAGGAAATTCTAGTACACAAAAAAATAGTTTTCACATTCCAAAGCGACAAAAATTTAATTTTCATCGTCATATCTTCGTAACATCTAAAGTAAAGCCTTATTGAATTTTTCAACAAAGCCTCAATATTGAAATGTAATAATTTTCTTTGATCGAGCAAATTCATATCGTATATGGTTTCAATATTAATGTCATGTATGATTCATGTCAACAAACGAAACAATAATCCTTTTTGAAAATCGCTTATGCGATGTAATTAAATCCTCGATTTAATTATCCTTGCGCGCACACAATGCACTAAATGAACAAGGCAGATATCAAAGCTCGTCGACAAAGACTGAATAAATGGAATTTTTTAATATTGAAACATAGAATTCAAATAAAAATTTTAAAATTTAATTTACTTTCAATTGCTAAGCTTTCTTTTTAAAGTGGGATTATTGAGTTGAAAGAGTAAATCTACACAGAAAAAAAGAAATTTTTGAATCAAATAAGAATATTTATTTGGTACTTTTCATAAATATTTATTAACAGTCAATAAATTTACTAACTGTTAATAAATCATTTATTAATTACTACAAAACAGAAAAAATGGGCTGTGTGGCTTGCATTAAGATATTTAGCAACTGCCAATATATATTTATTACCTATCAATGAATTTATATTTTTTGATAAAGATCCCATCGATAGTACAGAGTCAAAGGTGTCGTTTTTTCACTAAAAAATTTAGTTTTTTGAAGAATGTTGTTATTTGAAGAAGGTCTTAAAAGATCATTAAACTGTAACAAGATTTTGGGTTGGTTACTTAGAACCAAAAATTCGATTAATTTGATTATAATTTTGAATCCAAATAAATAATTCTTTATCTATTAATAAATTATTTATGATTAATTGTTAAAAAATCAAATAAATGGTTTATTAATAGTTAATAAATCATTCATTTGCTCGTATTTTACAGAGAGATTTATTAATTGTTAATAAATATTATTAAGATCAGATAAACCTTTTTTTCTGTGTATCGAACCTTACGATATTTCAACAATCTCTAACGAACTCGTCAAGATGTTAAATCTTCATTAAATAAATATAAGAAACTTATACTAAAAAAAATTTTTCATCCACACTCATACCCGCGTAATTATTCCACATAAAAACACTATCATACCCACCGAGCTAATCCCTCTTGCTCGTTAAACACGCAGGATATTTACACGCAGAAAAAAAAAATTAAGTTCTCCATTTACCCGCGAGTTTAAACTATATAAATGAATAGCAAAGCCGTAATCGTCATTAAAAGCCTCGTATTAACGAACATTATATTTCCACACACACACACACATGTAAAAAAAAATACCTCACTCGCGCGCGAGACTTAAACGCTCCGCACGCGCTGCGAGAAGGGAAAAAAAAGAGTAGAGAAACGCAAGCTTTGAATTCACGCTGGGTGGTGCTCTCGAGGAAAAATGTGGCTTGTAAACCACGTTAATTGCTTTTCCTTTCGCAGCAGCAGCAGCGGCAGCAGGCGAGTTATTTTAAGTGGACGCTTGCAAGCTCGCCACACTAAAGTCCGCGATTAGGCGGCTGTATTTTCAATTGTTAATCGCCATGCTGAAAAGGAAATGCAACTGCTGCTGTTGCTGCTACGTGTGTGTTTCGTGATTCGGACGTGTACGCGTGGTGTTGCTTTCAGGTTATTTTCAAAGCTGCATATTATATTCGTAACTTTGAGGAATGTAGTGTTTAGAATTTAGTTGATAGTCTTGAGATGAGTTTGGTTCTTTTTAGTGGTTCGTTCAAGTACCGTTCGGTGGCGTATTCGTGAAATTTATATTGGAGAATGTAATAAGTCATTAATGAAGTAATTACGGTATAGAATATTTGAGGAGTATGAAAAATTACAATTTCGTAAAATATATATGTTAAGAAAATAAATTATTAATATTAAAAGCTATTGGAAAATTCTTAGGAATTATTAACTCCGGCGCAATATTTAATCAAATTGCACGGTACCAATCTTGAAAGTCGACTCTGTACAGAATACAATTTGAAATTAAAGAGATTTGCCTAACTAACCTCAATGTTTGTCTTTCGCACGGAGCGTAGTTTAATCCAATTCTCATTGGCAAGAAGTTTGACGTTAATTTAAAGCTTCAACAAGAATATTGCTCTACTTGTTATCTTCGGTTACATCGTTACACCAACTATATAACTTCTCAAGCTTGAATACCATACATATTTCAAAATTCATTACATATCGTACATTACAAAAGAAAAAAAAAACAATTCGAACAAAATCATCTTTTGTCATGACCACCTGTACATACAAACACACACACACACATAAATCAAATTCCCATAAGCCCAAGTACAAACAAGTATCATCCCAGCCAAACAGTAGAGAGTCTCAGGGCAAATGATAATCCGCGCGTATAATCAATCTTACGCGCGCGCGGAGTGCGGGTGATAAGCGTCGTCGACGGCGACGCTGACGATAATAACCCAGCAAGTGTAAATTTTGCAGATAAGCATGGAGGCGTCGCCGTCGAGTGGGACGCGAGCTCGGACTGCATTACTCACCACCTCGGCGAGCGGCACCGCCGAAAGGCGAGTTGTCTTTCTACAGCAGCAGCAGCATGAGAATCGCACTTGGCCCCATAATTGGTCTCCTCATACGGTTAGTTGTTTTTTTTTCTTCTTTGGATATTTGATTTATGTGAAATACATTTTTACTTTCATCGAAGGGGGTTTCTACACAAATTACGACAAAATAATCAGCTTTTTTTAATTGATAGGGAGTTTCTTAAATCTGAAAACAATCTCGTTGTAACCTCACATATTGAATCAAAAAGAAGATCAGTTAACTTATTGGAAAATTTGTTTTTTTTTTTATAGAACTTGCCCGTTTTCTCAGTTCCTAATTTTTTCGACTCTAAAATAGTTTTCGTGCATCCCAATTTGCGTTACAATTTGTAATTTTATATAAATATTCATTGGCACACGAAAAGACTTTTCCGGATTTTTGATTTTCAAATTTATAAAATATTTGTTGAAGTATTTTTAAACAACGAAAAAAATGTTTCGAGTAAGGTGGGAAAGAATTGACATAGTTAATCAGAAAACTGAAAAAAAGAGGATTTTTTAGTTAACTTTTCTGAATTATTTACTCGAAATATCAAAGTTGTTTCTCAATTTGGCATACACGAGGAGGAGGTACATTAGTTTTCGATTCCTTAAAAATCTGTTTTCAGACGACAAAATGAATAAGTAAATCCTTCGTGTAAAAATAAAAACATTTTTTTTTTCAAATTAGAAATCTACCGGAAAGTACCAAAAGGTGGCGTGTCCCAGAAATTTATATTGAAAAATGCAAATTGTTATTCAAATAATCAGGGCATGTCTACATAAGAAGTATAGTAACGTAGGAATAATAATGAAAATAAGGAATAGTATTAAATAATTTCTTAGAACATTGGACACAGTAAGCTGCTTTCCTTTTTACATGGCAAATAAGCAACAAACGTTAAATTCGAAAATTCACACCACCAGTACATATCAAGCAAAAACTCTGAAAATCCCTCACGATATCAAACTCCAACTTTTCCCTTCACAGAAAAAAACGAAAAAGAGCGAGCAATCTTCGTAGTATACCACAAATCATAACACACACACGTGTGTGTATACACGTGTGTTCCATTTAAAGCGAAATTGAACAAATTTCGACCAGTCATACTCGCTTGTTCTCGTTTTTCTCAACTCCCCAAGAAAAAAATTAATGTATATATATATACAACCCGCAGACACAGTGAGAGAAATTCACAGAGTCATGGCTCTCCAAGGCGCGATATTTCATGCTCGAGACACTCGTCGTCGTCGTCGTCTAGATAAAAGGGTATATATACTTCGCCAGCACTAATGCGACAACATTCGATGTGACATGCCACACGTATATGTAGTAGCACACCAAAATGGAAACGAAAGTTGATCGATACATAACCCGTGACTTTTATTTCTTTCTCTTTGGCCGTTGATCGGCTAATAAACGAGATGTTTTACGCGTTATTAATTCGAAACAATGAAACCAGCACTTAAACTCGCGCTTCTACATCAGCGGACTTCGACTATCTCTCTCTTTCTCTTTTTTTCTTCTTGGCGCTGAGACAGCGATTATATAGAACTCGTCGTACGCGTTGGACTTTTACGAGCCAAATCGATCGTGGGCAATATAAATCCACCTCTACGACTCTACGTCCTTTTTTTTACGGTCTCGTCCACCTGTAAACTATCAGCTAATTAAACTTACTTCCTTAACTTTTTTTTTATCATCATCATAGATAAATAAATAACGAAGCTGATAAACGAGGATATATGGTTTATAGGGTTGGTAAAACAAGCTTCAACCAATCGTTCCTCAAACTCTCACCTGTTTGCAGGTCAGTTTACAAGCTTCGAACCCCCACCCCGCCTCTCGTCGCGCGCCCCAAACGCGGCTATCCTCGTTATATCCTCGCGCAGCGCTCATCTCTCTTCGCTTGCTGCTGCTGCTGCTGCTGTGTTCGCGTGTCCGGGGGAATTTGCATGGGATATTCGAGTTGTCACCACGACCCTAATTTCACTTGACGTTGATCAACTTAGTTATACGCGCGATGGGAAGATCGAGATTCGCTGTTTTCTTCTTTGTTTTTCTTGTTTGTTTTTAGATTTGAGTTTTTGTAGTACTGTGATTTGACGTTGGGTGGCGAGTTCAGGGAATTTTTATTGAAAAGTGTGAAATGTAGATGAAATTGCGAGGTTGAGTCTATGTGAGATGTTTGATATGGTAAAATTATTGAAATTTAAATAATGAATTTGCATGCAGGTAAATAGAATACTTTAGATTTACTTACTATGAACTTAGACGAATTCTATATCCTAATTACTTAATCATTTATCAATTGATACATTTAGAAAAAAATTAATTAGTTTATTCGTCGAAATAACTATCACACGATAAACCCAACAAAGCGCTAAAACGAAAAAGCCGTCAAAACGACGACCGACTGATGTATTAGTCAAACAGAGCGGAATTTGTATACACGATGATTTATAGTTCGAGTCAAAAGAGCGTATAGCACGGCAATCACAACAAAAGATCAATCTCACAAAAGGAAGAGAGAGAGAGAGAGAGAGAGAGAGAGAGAGAAAAGCCTCCAAAAGCAGCAACAGTAGGGAATCGAGAGAATAAAAAAAGAAAAAAAACAGGCAAAAGGCAAACAATCAGCCAAAGTGAAGATAATCAAAAACAAATAGTCGAGGGAATGGAGAGGGAGAGATAGGTCCACACCGGCGAATATAAAGAACAAAAAATAAACTTTTTCCCTCTGGCCGTTAATAATTAGCGTAAGGTCAGTGGGTCGATCGATGCTAACGTCATAATATTATCGGAGTTCGGGATGTATTTTTCAGAAAGGGATTTAATGCTCGCGGGGATTATTCCGCGCTCGCAAAAAAAAAAAAGTTTTCATACCGTCCTACATTTCTATTTCGGGTTTTGGCAATTACCCGATTAATACATGCCGTCCACGCGCGAGTTCTTTTAATATTTTCAACGAGCTTATTTTCGAAAAAAAAATTTTTTTCGCATTTTAATTATAAATAAAATACACATCCCAAAGTTTCGTCAGTTGGGAAATTTTTTTTTTCCGGAATATACAGAGAAAGAGGTAGGTTGATTAGTCCGAGTCGTAAATCAAGGGATCTCCACTTTATTTTTTTGCGGCCGAGTGCCAAGACTCTTTCGCGGCTTTTTTTTGCATGAGTGCGAGAGAGAGAGAGAGAGAGAGAGAGAGAGAGAGAGAGTGAGAGAGAGAGAGAAAGAGGGAAAAGCTTATTTATGAGCGTGGCATCTGTTATGCGCGGCTCGACAGATAGATTGGGTGCCGACGACTCTTCGGTAATTTATTTATTGCCTATCCCGCGAAAAGGGATTATATTTCGATGGATTTTATGCATATATTGCATATTCCGGTTTGATTGTGTGTCAACGGGAATTTACGACGGCGTAATTGCGAGTTAATGAATGGGGTTCTTTTTTTAGTGTTGGCTGTGAATATTGACAACATTCAAAATTAATTGTTAATAGTAGTTTCTGAAAAAAAATTTCAACTTCTATAATGAATAGCTTGTTTGTGAAAGTATGCTTTAGAATCTATAATCTATAACTAATGTGCACAGAGTTAAAAGAAATTCTCAAATATCGTTGGGTTTTTAAAAAAATTATCTTCATTTAAGAAAAATGAAAAATCTGAACTCACTTGAAGAATAAAAGTTTCTTATTTTAAGAAAAAATTTTCTTTATTCTAGGTAGAACGACATTTTTAAATCTTTATTTTGTAATGCATCAAGCTACTATTTACCTCTATTCGCGCTCATCTTCTCCACATAACTATTCTCTAAAAGAAAAAAAAAGCAATTCAGAATTCAAAAAGATCATCGAACTTTCACAAAAAAAAGAACTAGAGAAAGAGAGAGAGAGAGAGAGAGAGAGAAAAAAGTTCCAGAGAAAAGATCCCGACAAAGGGGAGTAAAAAAAAAGCTACAGAAAGCGAGAAAAAAAGGGGGGAGAAGAGAGGGTAGTGGAAGCCGTGCACGCAGTAGCTCTCTTTATTCTGCGGCGAAGCGGCGGCCGTCCATTCATATTATACGCCGGAGCCGCTTTATCACCGAGCGTATCAACTGTTTTGTCAGTTCGCAGCGATGAATGGGACTTCTTCTTCATTAGAATTATCATTGGCAGCTTATATATATACCCGTAATATAAGAATAATATCCATTCTCCAAAAAAAGAAGAAGAATTTGAAACTCTCTCGAGGAGGGTTGATATTCCATCACGTTGTGTAATCAATTTTATCCCCAAGATATATAACAAAAAAAAAGAAGAAGAAAAGTATCCGGAAATCCTCAAAGTTATATTGTCATCATCTTCGTTTGGTAAAAAAAAAGAAAAAAATTCTATTACTTCTCAGAGGCATTTTCGCGATCAGGTGAAGGGGAGGGAGGGAGAAAACGATCGTTGCGGATTCTCAACAAAACTGCTCGCCCGCAAAGCCGCTCAAGCACTGGACATGCACTACTGACGCTCCTCCGCGCGCTTTTTCTCGATAATCGTATCGAGCGGCAAATTGAAAACGGAAAAAAAAGGGAAAATCGGAAACGACCCTTTGAAGTCGTTCATAATTTCTCTTAATAACTTTCGTTGCTTCTTTTCCTTTTTCGCGAAAAAATTGCTTTCGAGAAATAGGATTATTAATACACTAAAGCTTTGTATGATATATGTACAACCCAGAAGTGACGTTAAATGAGTAAGGAAACCCCGGGCAAAATAGACGTCGTAAAGGAGGATGAACAAGACGATTGTCTTTACCGACCGTCGGTTATATTCTACCCACCCGCAGCTCGTGCGCGCGTGTGTGTGTTTTACGTTCGGTACCTTCATTTTGGTAGGTTTAATGACTATGGCGCTATCGCTTACAAAGCGATTATAAGCGAAACTCCCTCGCAGCAACAAACTGCCTTCGCTTTTGAAAATTAGTTTTCTCGTAAATCACCGGTTGAATTGAAAAAGAAGAAAAAAAAGACGAAATAACGATCTAATAAAGACAAAGCGGCGTTTATACGACGCGATTTTAAGGAAAGAGAGAGGGAGAAGAGATCAGGTGCGTGAAGAAGAAGACATTTCGCTGCGTTATTTACGAGGCGCCGAAGATCCTTCAAAAACGAAAACTACGAGAGCGCGCTCGCGCCTCTAAAACCGCTTTTAAGAACAGTTCGTAAAAGAGACTGGCAGGTGATGGTGCTGCTGCTTCTAAACACGCAAACTTCAATTTTACAGTTTATGAGCTGCAACTATACTGTATGTTATATCCTTTTAAGCTGAAA
Organism: Galeopsomyia nigrocyanea; assembly: GCA_035047105.1. Taxonomy (NCBI): domain Eukaryota; kingdom Metazoa; phylum Arthropoda; class Insecta; order Hymenoptera; family Eulophidae; genus Galeopsomyia; species Galeopsomyia nigrocyanea. The sequence continues at coordinate 7,768 of JAWWMK010019452.1, read as the reverse complement.
CTTTAACGATCTAAGCTGTATAACTTTCAAAAAAAAAAAATCTAATGGAATTAAAAAAAAACCTTTTTTGGTGAAAAAAAAGAGAGTGTGAGGTCGCCTTAACGAACGCGTAACGGCACTCGCGAAAAGTCGTTATTTCGTTCGAGGCTCACTGCACTAACTCAATTAACGTCTCTCGCGTTCGAGGATGAGCGCGCGCGCGTACACACACACACACACACACACACACACACACACAGAGGGAGAGAGTTGTACGCAGGGATTGATGCATTACCGGGTGCGCCGTCTGCTGTCCGGCAACGGATGTTTCGGGAATGCGATTGCGTCGGGAGCTTCGACAAGCGCGGATGATCTATCGGCTTCTCTCTCTCTCTCTCTCTGTATGCTGTATGTATATATACACGTACCCTTGTAAAGCTACCGGTGTGCGAAAAAATCATCCATTAATTTGTGACGTAATATTGATTTATCATATATTTTTTTAAGGTGTGGCTTTCTATACGCAAAAAAAAATGTTTCAACCGAAATTTGCGTAGAGAGCGACCACATTAACGAAAATTTTGGTAAAAGGCAGGATTTGGTAAAAGTTTTCGCATGCACGTGTGTGTGTGTCGGTGGTATTATCGAAAGAGAGAGTTTTGCATAAATTATAACGCTTGGCACGTGCATTATTTCACGGGTCGAGAAACTTCAAACTACTTAATCGGATTAAATTCAGTTTGTAAGCCATTTACATGATTGCCCCGTGGTGTGCGACCGAGCGAGATATATTATTTAATTTAATTTTTTTTTTACTATTCGCGAAAATTGAAACAAACAAATTTCGTGAACAAACTTTCGGCTTGACGCTTCGATGAATACACATACAAATACGTATATCGTTAATTTCGCGAGATGAATGAGTTTTGGAGCTTTCGCGTGTATTATCGTTGAATAAATATCAGTATGAAGCTCCAGAGAAACGTATGCCGCGTGGAGCTTGCGCGATTCTTCAATGGGAATAATGAAATATAGGATTGAATTGTATTCGGGAATAGAAGTACCTACTGTAAAAGAGAGAAAACAGCAAAATTAATGTAGCGTGTACGCGAGAGAACGAATCTTCTCCGACCCACACACACACACACACACACGAAGCGAAAGAATAAAAAAAAATATATATATATATTCCGCGGCCCTCGTAAAAACCTTTTTTTTTCTCTCTTCTTTCGAAACGAAAAAAAGAATTCGTAGCATCTGGTTGGATTGAGCGAATAAAGAAAAAAATGAAGGTAAAGAAGAAAGGGAGTTATTTAAAAGTATATTTTCATGGTTGAATTGCAACGATCGTAAATCATCATCATTCGAGAGAATATTTTTTTCTTTTCAAAAAGTCACGCGTCGAAATTGATGCCTATATAAGAACGAACATAAAAAAAAAGGTTTCTCCTCTCTGCCGTGCGTGCACTTAATTGTCAAGGGAGGCGAGAGAGTGAGCAGGTGGCGCTAAACGCGCCGCGGCTGCTTCCGATATCGAGCCGACGCGCCGGAAAATTACGGAGTCACGGCATGGCAAAATACGCCGAGGGAGGCCGAGGATCATCACTTGAGTTGTGACTTTTCTCTGTGGAATGGTGATTACTGACTTTTTTTGTTTTTTTTTTGTTTTGAAGAATGATCGATGAAATAATTTTTTTCGAGTAGTATAAGTGAGGATTCGGTCAGACGATTTATTGTGAATTAAGGATAGCAAATGGCTTTTAATGAATTTTATATTTTCAAAAGTCGGCCGGTCATGCAAAATCTATCTACCTGTCAGTTATTGTTATCTTCATTGTTAATTTTCAACGTTACTTTTGAGAAGAGGGGTATTACTAAAAATTAAATTCAGCCTTTAAAATATTTAGAGGGCACTTAAAAATTCTTCAATAGTTAAATTCAACATGACAATAATTTTTTCTTCGTTTTAATTTTATTGTCGGCGATAAAAAAATTAATACTTTGATTATACTACTTTCACATTTCCAATTTTCGAAATTTTAGTTCAAAATTGTTCCGTTAATACTTTGCACGGCAAAAAAATAATTTCGCCCATAGCTTAGGTAAAATAAACAAAAACGTGTCCTATTTATTTTACATGAAACTTGTATCAAACATTTACATCAACAAAGTCAAAACTATAAACCAAGAAAGAAAGGAAGAAAAAAAATAAATACCGTAGAAAAGGTCGTGATTTTATTGTGCAAGTTAATATCCAGCGGCGGCAGTCGTATCGATGCTATACGCCGAAGCCACGAAAACCAACGTCAGCAGTTTTGGCCGCAAAACAAACACACACACATACACACATACACATTGGAAAGGTAACATCTTGTACAGGCTTGTGGGTGAGAGAGAGAGAGAGAGAGAGAGAGAGAGAGAGAGAGAGAGAGAGAGAGAGAGAGAGACGCGAACTGGGGGAGCAAAACCAGAAACACGACGAGTGACGGATGCTCGAATTCCGCGAGGCCGACTGTAAAATTTTCCATTTCGCTCGCGACACGCAGACACACACACACAGTAAGCTACGGTGTTTTACGATTACGGCCGGAAGATGCCTCTAGAGGAATTGTTTCGAGGCCCGTATGAATTTTGATGGCGAGCTCCTCTCTGTATAGTAGAAATCGTCGACCGACTACGACGACGACAACGCAGAGGATTCACTTTCTCATCATTTGTGACTTCTCTTACAATTCGCGTGCTAAAGTTGTACGACTGACATTATTCCTACGCTGGATATAGTGGTTGAA
>JAWWMK010019452.1:0-2500 GCA_035047105.1 Galeopsomyia nigrocyanea | reverse complement strand
GATATGCGCGCCGAAAAAAAAAGAATAGAAAGTAAAGGAGCTCAGCTGTTATACTCCCTCGAGCGTCAAAAATCTCAAGGAGTCCTCTCCCCTGCTGCTGCGGGCTCGTAAATACATCGCCTTCTCTCGACTCCCTATGCTAAAGAAGATAGCCGCAAGAGAAAAAAAAAGAAAAAAAGTTTTCGAGGATATTGTTTTACTCGACGCAGTTGCGATACGCGTTCGAGTATCTTTCTCTCTCGAAATGAATTTATCATCGGTGACCATATAATTGAAACGTAAATTTTTCGGCGACTCCGCATGATATTGTTCGCGAAAATTGCTTTATTTTCAATTATCGTAATCTCCGATTATAGCCGCCGGAAATACTGCTGCGTCGCTTGCATTAACGCTCTCGCGACGAAATATTTCGGTTAATCCTCGGGTAGTATACGCCATTTATTTATCGCGCCGTGTGTAATCGCACGTAAGTTTCGGATTATACCCCCTCACGCGTTATTTATACGCGTGAACGTTATCATTGAAAAAAAAAAAAAGAAAAAAAACGTTGATTCATCAATGTTAATTAAAACGAATTGATGGCGCGTTTGATTTTTTCGCGGTATAACGGCTTTTGTATTGGGATACGAGAAGAAAACTTTGCGATTTTTCACGGATCACGGAGTTGTATATATATAGACGATCGATGCTTCTCGCGATGACTGACCTTTTTTTTCGAGACTGAACTCTCGTCCTGAATAAGAATAAGCGGGAGGGATGTTTATACATCTTGTGCGAGAAGATCAAAATTGTAGCTATGTGTGTAAACGACGACGTCGTAAAGTTTTTTTTTCAACGGGATGCTTCGAAAATTGTAAATCATGAGAGGCTCGTATTTTTCTTTTTCTTTTTAGCTTTTAGAGAGAAAATGATTTATTAGGTTGTAACGTTTGAAGCGTTGATGAGTTTGGTAAATCCTCCATCTTTCCCATCGGTGATGAACTTTTTACGAGGGAAAATGGAGAGACGCTCTCTACGTCGTTGTCTTCAACAGCAATTTTTTTTTCAGTGTTGAACGATAAAGTTTATTTTTCCGAAAAGCAAAATTCAATTTTTCAACGAATTTTTTTTTTTTTTATTTACAAACGTACGATCGTCACGTATATATCTACCGCAAAAAGCCAAGTTTTTTCCTGATGGACAATTGGTTAGCTTCGAACAACGACAGACACCAGAGTAAAAAAAAATGGGTATAGTAGGATCACTCGGTATAAGCCGCGAGATATTGGCATGAAGCTTTTTGGCGCGCGTCAATTTCCATGGAGGAAAAATGCAACAACAACAAAAATGTAAATTTTATCCTAGTGCGTTAGTTCGATAATTAAAATCGAACCACGAAATGACGTTGTTGCGAAACAACATTCAGTTTGTAAAAAAAAAAAACGATTTCCATTCGATATCGCAACGTCGACAATAGAACCGATGGAATATGATGATTCGCGGAAGCTTTTGGCGAATGACTCGTAAAAGGATTTTACGAGCTCTCCGGCCATTTGGGAATATATATATCTCAGTTCGCTTTTAATCGTCAACTCTCCCTCTCTATCTCTCTCCCTTGTTATTCTTCGCTTAATTAGTAGAAAATCCTTCACTGGAAAATACGTGGTATATTTTTCAACGCCCTCCCCCATGACTTAATTGAATTTCAAACGCGCGCGTGTGTGTGTTTGCTCTTTTTTTTTTCGTCACCGGAATTGCCACCACGTCCGCAGGGATTAAAGCGTTAAGGGATTTTAAAAGCTTGCCGAGTAGTGTGACTAATACATACGGATGATAATCGCTTTTTTTGCGCGTGGATAATGAAAAAAAAGAGAAGTAAATTCCTCCCTTCGCGCTCTCGGATCGCGTATCGCAAAAAGAAAGAAAAGCGAATAGTTCGGTAATAAGATCAAACTTCCCTCGCAACGCAAAAACTTTACCTCGCTTGTGAGAAAAAAAAAGTTGTTAATTAGTCCGCTAAGACATTCCGTTACCTCGCTCTAATTTTTTTAAATGAATTTTATTTCGCAAAAACTCACAAGTTCGTCGAACGAATACGATACAAAAAGAGAAAAGAATGTTGTTATTCATTGTATCTCTCTGTCTCGAAGCGCCGAACGTCGTCTTTTTTCAGCAAGAGATGATGAAAACTCCGGCGTGCGTAACCCAGTTTTCGCAATTGAAATTAATGGCAGCAATTTTTCCGCCTAGCATCGCAATGACGGATTTATTACTTTAGCCACGGTTGCTATATGTATATATACACGCTGATTCATCAATATCGCAAATAGAACTTTAATTAATTCCCCTACCTATTCCCCACCGAAGTTTCGACTTTGACGCTGCATGAAGAATGAGCGCCCTATATAAACTCCGCGAGCGCGCGGAGGAGTAAGTCTCTCGTCTTAAAGGATACGCATTTCAAGCTCATTGCTGTGCCGTGAACGAGTTTGTTCGATGTAGGTATATATATATGTGTATA
>JAWWMK010019431.1:0-18703 GCA_035047105.1 Galeopsomyia nigrocyanea | reverse complement strand
ACTTTAACCAAGTCTTATTTGTATCAAAATCGTACTATGTACGAAGTTTCATATTTTTCTCTACGTTATTTCGATTTTGTGTGCAACTACCTTAAAGTATTTGGCACACGGTTGAAGTTATCAAAAGTTGGAACGAAAATAAAAGAGAGAGAGAGAGAGCGCACACAGTTGGTAGCAAATTAAGCGAAATCAGTGACACACATGCATTATGAAATGCTCGCAAGCTGGTGTATGAATAAAATGCAGGCATGAGCTTTCAAGCGCGAGCGGAAATGACTGAGATTCAAATTTTCCATGCACATGCCGTCGAATCTGTTGCGCGCCGCGAGAGTGAGCGAGAATTAATTTGAATTTCTCGGCAGTCGACAGAATTTACTTGTGCACATAATGTTTGATAATCGCTTTGGTACTGAAAAATTATCATAAAATAAAGGCGAACGGCAAAAGCAGCTGTAATAGGGGGAAAAGAGCGCTTGAGCTTATCTGGAAACACTTGGCTTTTGAATATAGCAGTGGAAAAATGGCGCAATGATGAGGGGCGGTCGGTTAGCGTTGAAAATTCAAGCTGCATTTGATTTGAGCCGTTAAATGATCCAGTAAGACGGAGTAAGGAGGAAGAGAAGAATGGAGCCAAAGGCCAAGTGTATTATACAAGCAGCCAGCGGTGCAGCCAGCGGGCCTGGCCCCTAAGGCTCCAGCCGCCAGAGCCGCTGGCCGGATAATAAAGTCGCAGCTCTGCATAATGGAGATGAATAAATACTCGATCGCAAGAGAGTGAGAGAGCCGAGACTGGATGCTTGGGCAAACTCTCAATTTATTTGCTTTTCAAGTGAATTACCAAGTGTATGCTGCATCGGGCGCATTGTAGCTGGCTAGAGACTATACCAGATGAATATCTGCGGATAAAAATGAGAAGCTTAAAATTAAAAACGAATTTTCCGTGCGCGCGCGCGCCTCATGCATAGAGCGCAATATAAACTGGCAAGCAATCCCGAGAGACGGTAAGAGAGAAAGAAAGAAAGAAAGAAAGAAAGAAAGAAAGATTTCATTAAAATAGCTGGAGGGAGAGACGGAGAAGGAAGCAGAGGGAGGAAGGAGCGCGAGAGCTTAGCCCGGCAGAGCGAGAAAAACATAGAGTGGCTCAGAGGCAGCATCCTCGCTAATATTTGATAGCAGATCTGCAGAAAGCTTTGCCGCAGCCTGCTGCCAACTAAATCCATTTGTTGCCCCGAATCCGCATGCAAATACTAAGAACCCGAGATCCCCGCCGCGCATTGCCTATGCATCTATTTTATTATACATTTACACTATACACACGTATCTGTACGCGAGCAGCAGAGAGCCGCCAGCTGCTCCCTCTCTCGCCCTCTCCCTCTCTCCCTCTGACCTTCTCGCTCCGCTACTCGCCTTACATCATCCGACTGGACCAACGATACCCAACCCTGTGCACATTTATCAACTGCGCCCAATCGACGCATTTCGTCCTCGCTTTGCCAGAAATATCTCGAAAATCCTGTACGCAGCCTAGAAGATTTTACTGCCCATCTCGCCCCCGGCTGCAGCAGCTCTGCACCCGCCGCCTACGTATGTAACATGCAAATTGACCATTTCAAAATTTGCATTACTCCAGTCAAGTTATATGAATACTAAAAAATCTCTAGCTATTGCATGCATAATAATTCTATTTCCGCGCTATGACATTTCTCTATATATAGTTGTTCTCTTTTTGCAGCAGAGGCATAAAATTAAATTATAAAACATCCGCTGCCGCGCGCGACTACAAAAAAAAGACATAGATATAGAAAGCGATAGAAAAAAATAGAGAAGAGGAGTTTTGTGCGACTTTTATCTGAGCGCACACATTTCGCTCGCTTTGCACTATTCGGATATAGCGCGCACGGATAACAAATCGAATCCTCAGTGAAACAAACGTGTTTGGAATATAGCGTTCTCGCGCGAGCGCAGTATATATGTGAAATTGGCGTCGGCTGAATTTCTTTTTCCCATCCGCAGCAGCAGCAGCGGCGGCGGTGGCGGCTACAAAAGACAATTGAATTATCATTTTTATTTGCTTTCCCGGGCGCCAACGTACCATCGAAGGCAAATTCGAGCTACGCGCAAAGTAAATAAGCCTTTGATCCGCTGGTTCGTCTCTCGCTGGAACAAAGTATAAAAAACACGATTACAGTGGGATTTCGGCATGGCATCGCGCAGCCCCGTTGAGTTACGAGCTGTGCTTAAAAGTTTAAAAGCTAATTAGCGAATCGAAGTGAAAAAGAAAGTAGACAGCGAATGACCAAGGTAAAGTTCGGTGGAGAAATAAGAAAAGATAAGGGTGAAAGGGGGGGGGGGGAGAGAGAAGGTAAACGGGACAAAAGATGGGATTTTACGCTGGGGACGTAAAGTCGTGAAGTGTGAGTAACGAAGAAGCTCTCGCTCGCATTCGCACTCGGCTCTCGCGCGTGTTTTCACTAAATCTCAAATTAATGGCTCGCAAAGCGAAGGAGACACTCGCGCGCTCGGTTTAAAGCCGCCGCCGCCTTCTTCTTCTTCTTTCCGCGCGCATGTTTTATGTCGCGATAGATAGTCGTAGCTGGCTCCTTCGCCAGCGAGAGCCGATAAAACTAATCGAGAGCTCGCGGCCAATGACTCCAGGGCGAACGCGCTTTCAAGTTTATGCTTCGTGAGAGAGAGATTTGAAGATCCAATGATTGTCGTTCACGAGAAAAAAAACCTCGCCTCGCCTCGTCACGTCTCGCGTCGCTCGCGATAACAAAGCGGTTTTCAGTAGAAAGTGTCGGCTTTAGTCGGACAGCGCGCTTGGAAAATATCAGTGCGCTATAGTCCTCTCTCTCGAAAGAGAGAGGGGGCGATAAAGAGCAGCGACCACAAAAGTATAAAACTAAATTGTGCGCGATCGCCGCGGCCGCCGCCGAAAAAGAGATGGGCAGAAAAGCGAACGATGCTAATAAAACTGAATGAGACAGCTGCAGCGGAGCTATAGAGGGGTAGAAAAAACGCCGGCGAGGAAAAGAAAGAAAGAATGAAAGAAAGAAAGAAAGAAAGGAGGAACGAGAGCAAAGTCCTAAAACAAACGACGCGGCAATATCTCACGCCCTCGGATATTCCAGAGCGAGAATTCGCGCGCGATTCAAACTTGTCGATTATATCTGGCCATTTGGCTTGTACGTCTTCGCAGGCGCGCGATAAAACGACCAATCAGTCATTCGCCTCAGCTCACTGCTAGCTTTATACGACACGTCACGAATACTCGATTTGTCCACGGAATCGTCTCGGCCATCGCGATTGCAACAACTTCATTCTGCATGGCTCAAGCTCCCAAAGTACTGCTGCTCGTGGATACTCGAGGAGGCTTGCAAGTGAGCTCGAGTCTTCTGCAGCGCTTGCAGTTCGCGCGGTGCAAAGCTCCAGCAGCCGGCCAGGCCAACTGCAACTTTTCCGAGTGGCTGTCCGTTCGGAGAAGCCTTTGAACGGAGTTCGGCCGAAATGCTCTGGAATGTAGAAAAGCAGCTTGGGAAACTGGCGTCAAACTGAAGCATCACACCTCGCGGAGAGCCGCGCGAGCTGCAGACAAGGGAAAAAAGTAAGCGAAGCAAAGCTGCAAAGCCAAGCCACAAATTGGTGGGCAGCCCAGGCTGACCAGCGGCGGCGCGGCGGCTGTATCCACTGGTAGCTGTGCTGCGAGCACAGATCGCCAGGACCAGTGGCTACAATTGCGCCGGATCCTCTCGTAATTTTTCGCTTTCACTTGGCCGCCCTCCAAGCAGACAGTGAGCCGCGTCGTTGTGGCCGCTGCTGACTGCTATACGCGCAGCTCAACTAAATGCTTTATTCGGACTTGTTCATTCCGTTCGTTGAGTTATCGCAGCTATCTCTCGCAGATCAATAAACTCACATCCACCGACCACCGTTTGCCTCAACTCGCAGTCATGCATAGTCATTTCGTTCAACCTGCAGTCGCAGGTGATCCAATGGACGAAGACGCGGTTAATGTTATTAGCAAAGATTCGTTAAATATTATTAAATAACCACCAGAGATGGGGGGCTCGATAATCGAATTACCGCAAATCTTTTTAAACTGAAGGATTTAACTATTCAATGGATAACTTCCAAATTACAATTTGTCACTACAAAACGTTTCAAGAAATCACCTGGACACTTTCATTGGACAATATCAATGTCCCTTTGATCATTTCCACAATGTTGCGCGTGATTAAGGAAAAAAGCAGTGTGAAAGGCATGGTGCACAATTCGTAAAAAATTATAACGCCGTGCACAAATTTCACAGTACATAGTCCGCTTGATCGTTTGTCTTTGAGCTGAACTGTCGAGGCAGCACGCAAATCCCGATTAACTTTCTAAGGATAAAACATGCTTTGATTGATCCGTGCTTACTATTATTGTTAGGTAATGTGTCGCTTTGCTTTGATTCTCCAACGGTGCAGTCTACTTTGCTGAAGCTTATAAATAATGCCAACATTCTCCTTTGCGAAACATTATGGCGTCATATCAGATAATACAAAGATTAGCTCGAGAAATCCGCATTCCCGAATCAAGAAATAACGTAGCTAGGCTAGACACTAAAATCCATGTTCTGCGCGTTGCATGTATGTATATATATCTACTGGAATTTGAAAAAGTAAAGTTAGCTAATGTGAAATCGGAGGTTCTCAGCGGAAGGTTCGCCGCCACTAACGCAGATCATAATTTTGGCTCTTTTGGTACTATGTTGCAGCTGCGCATTAGCAGTAGCAGCAGGAATAGCATGTGCTTAGGTAGTGTAAGCCGAGCCGGCGATATTACGCGCGGGCGCATGTGGCGATCGTTGTATGTCGCAGCAGAAAGCAAATAAGAAGGAGAGCTAAGTGCAGCAGACCACCCGCCGTTCGCTTGCTCGCGCGCTTGCAACGAGGAGATGCACAAATAAGAAGCCTAAGGAACCGCTGCTGCTGCTGCTGCTGCCGCTACATACGCGAGGCAAAATTGCCCCGGGCTTGCCTGTTGAAAGTTTTATCGGAGATTTGGCGCAAAGTATGTGCAACGAGAACGAACAGCTATAGATCACTTTCCAGTTGCTCTACATATTCATAGAATTTTCAAGTCGATATCATTTTGAAAAATTCACCCGATAAAAGCGACCCAACGTATCTATAGCATCTAGCACGTAAGCCAGAGAGAGAGGGAGAGAGGTAGAGACGGACAAAGCTTTTCGAAATTTGCTGACATTTGAAATCGAACGTGTTGCTTTCGTTCATGTAGATGTTGAGAGTGAGCCTACACTTACTGCGACAAACTATCGACTCTTTGTAGCACTAAGCAAGCTAAAGTGACTCGGCGCGTCCCAGCTTTAGTTTTGGCGCGCTTCGCGTTCTAGCTCTTTTAATCACGGCAATTCGATGTGTTTCAAATTACACTCTTAAGAAATACATTTTCGTCGATTTTACATATATGAACGTGTATAAACTTGCTGGTAATAATTTATGTACAAGAATATCGGTGATTTTATCTTCATGCGTTCAAATTTACACACATGGTTTGCCGTCTTAATCCGGTACCTCATCTTCATTCAAACATTCAATTATTCAATTGAATTCTGAAAATTTGATTATATTAACTTTGTTTCGTGCCAATTGAGTAATTCTATCAGGATAAAATGAGAGACGAGACAAAGGATTGACATAGAAATACAGCGAGGAAGAAAAAGAACTATATACGCAGCAGTGAAGCTTAACGTTATTTACTTTGATATAAGTTTGCGGTGAAAGGGGAAAGGGCGGGGGATGGGGAGGGGGGGGGGGGCAAACATAAGCGCGATTTTCTGACGCAAGTCGCCGCCGAGGACGTAACGGTGCATAAAGTAAGACTGGCTGCGATTCGCTCGACTGGCTCGAGAGAGAAGCGCGGCCCACGTTAAACTTCATTCCGTCTCCTAGCTCGAGAAATGCATACACACAAAGATTGACGAAAGTTTACTGCAACGAGACAGCTCCCCCCTACTATCTTCCGCATCCACTGTTCCCAGTTCGACGACGACGCGCGCTCGCGCACAATTAATGCCGTAATTAGTTTGAGAATGTTTGCCTTTGCAGTCGCTCCAATTCACTGTTGCCGCCTCTTCGCGCCCCCGTGCCGCTCGAATATTAAATTTATTCTATCATCCGAAACGCCCTGGGCTGCTTTACTAACCCTTCAGAATTCATTTAGTTGTGCGCCACAAATACACTTTCTGACTGTTTGACATTATCAACGCGTCAAGCGCGATCCACTTACATCAGTCACCCTCAAAAAGTAATAATATCTTCGAGCAAATAATAGTTATAGGTGCGTGCAGTTGTAGGTACATTGTATAGCGAGTAATGTAATCTTGCAAGGCTCGAGTGTAAACGACTGGCATGAATCTTCGGCGGCATAAAGCATACACACAGCCCATCAATATTCATAATCGAGTCTGACGTAGATGTAAGAGCTACAGCTGCGTGTATCACTTTCAGCGCCGCTGATCCACGCTGAAATCGTATCCACCTTCTCGCCTCGTCCTTGACTCAGCAGCTGCAGGCTCATGCAAATTTATGGTAAACCGATGAGACGTTATCTTGTTATCAACTTGCTTGCGATATCCGGCACCGTGATCTTTCTATTTTCCAGTCGCCGACTCGGCTCGGAAGCTCGCAGATGAAAGCCGATTATATCATCGCAGACTTGCGCGTCACGTTTCTTTCTATAATAAATAAGCTACTCGCATTCAATTGAGTGCGGCATTTGGCTAATTGTAGATCGGAATAGCAATTTCATTTGCCAAGTAATGCGACATTCGGCTGAGATTTGCATGTAGGCACTATCAGCTAAAAGATCCGGGCGAATATTAAAAAGTTTCCGTAACATTAAGCTGCGAGCTGGCGGGAGCTAGGTCGAGCTAAAAATTCAGCGCGGGGCAAAAAGTCAGCGAGATCGGGTTTTGCTTCATTTTACTGTAAGTGTGTCTGCTCGGTCAGCATCGTAAACGCGCCCGAGTCGTGCTCACGGAGCCTCTAGACTGCGGGCTGACCTTTGCTCTTTTTTTTTATTCGCCCAAACTTTTATTAGACGGCTTCGCGCGCGCAACAGACACTCGCGCTTACATTGCCGCGTTTCGGCCAATAACCCAGCACCATTGAAATCCTAATTTCAACCTCGATCATTCCAAAATTAACAGTCAATGCGCGCATGAGCGCACGTACGCGGCGTTATGACACTGACAGCGTTTGCCTCTCCGACGGCCGTAAGCATGTGATCGTAAAGGCCCGAAATAAACGTGAACAGTAGCGAGCGACAGTCACGAAAAGGTGAAGAAAAAAAAACCGAATGAGAGCTGGGAAAAAAGTGCGCGTGGCAAAAGTTCTCTCTGCGAAGCAAGTCGCTGCCGCGGGCGTCTATTTGTCGAGAGGGAGTGAGCGAGAGACCATCATCGTAAACGTCCGAAGAGCGCAACCTCTGGCAAATATTTAAATTGAAGAGCGCTCGGCGAAAAGTGCATCCAGCAGAAAGTGTCGTGTGCGCGCTGGGGCGGCGGCGGCGGCGGCGGAGTAGAGTAGTTTCGCCACTCGTTGGCCGCGCGCGTGAGAGCTACGTGAAAAACGAGCAATCGCGCGCGCTACATCCATACAACTTGGTAAACTTGCGGGCGAGCCTTGAGAAATGAAAAGTTGAAGCTGGCTCGGCGCGCTGCTGTAAGGTCGCTGTTGCTGCTATACGTTCATTGAGTGAATTGAAGTTTTTATGCGCGTGTGCGTGCGCATGAATTAATATACTACGCTCTATTACGCTTGTCGACAAAAAAAAACGAAGAAAAAAGAAAACTGGCGCCAGAGATTGAAAATAACAGCGAGCGCATAATTCTCGAGTCTCGCGAGCGCTTGACGCGCTGGCAAATAGTTTTTTTTTCTTTCGGTTAATGTTGCCCGCGCGAATTGTCTATATGTTACGTGTAGCAATCATAAACAGCTCGTATACGCACACACGTTAGTGATTTATGCAGTAGTTAATGCGCATAATCAGACAGGTGAATTAGTGCGATCATTGAGGCGATCAGCTCGCAAAGTGTCAAGCTGCCATTAAAAACATGGATTTCTCGGCAATTATGCGACAATGAGGTTGCACTAGGCGCTCTACTCGCGCGAATCGAAGCTGTGTGCAAAACAGCATTAGTCCGGCGCATGCAAATTAGTTGAAAGCCCGAATGAGAAGCACGAGTGCGAGCGGAGAGAAAGAAACAATAGTATACACAAACTGCGGAATAACATAAGACTCGTGAGCATGATTGTGGTATGGTGGTGGTGGTGGGTAGAAAATTAGCCGGGGAAGTGGGTGCACTTGCAGAGAGCTAGAGCCAGCGAGTTATGCCCGCTGGCGAGAGCAGGAGAGAGCGAAAGAGACATGTAGAGGGGAAACGTGATAAAGGAGAGAGAAAGCGTCAAGTCGTACGTGGCGGCGTGCGGCGTAAAATACTGGGGCGCGCGGAATGAGAGATGCCAGCAGCACGAGAACTGACACACGCGATGGCCCATAAGCAACGCGTGGACAGCCCAAGATGCTACGGCCAACGAATACTCAGACAAATGTTCTGCGCCTTTTTCTTTCATCGATCTACATTTTTTTTCTTTTTGTTTTCATTGCTGTTCTCTCGACAGTATTTTTCGAAACTCGAGTTGGTAAAAATTCAGCGAGCATACGAGCTGTAAAGCGGCCGGTTTTTCGCGTAAAACCAATCGAGAGCCTGAGATTGCCACACTGCGCCCACACAATAGCGCGCAGTCGTATTTTTGTTTACGTGGCTTTTGTCTTTACACGCGACTTGATGCAAGCTTTGTCCCCCTTTGATACTCTTGCATTGTCCGAAGCGAGCGCTGCAATCAAAAATATTTTTGCCCGGCTTTCATGCGAAGCGAAGTTGTTATTTGTTGGACGAAAATCAAAGCTGTTGAGGTTGATCGTTCGGTTAGAGCTTGACGCGAGGTTTAGGCGACAGGATGTTGTGCGACGGGAGAGCTATATAGGGTCATCGAGACTTGGGAGAGAGTAGCTACGGGCCGGCGGCCGCTTAAACTCTAATACAGGCTTGATCAAAGCTTACGAGGTGAGCGAGTGCACTCCATTAGTCGAGTGCAATTCCGTCTGGCAAGGGGAAGGCAAGAGGGCTTCCTGCGCGCAGGCAAGGCAAGCAGCCTGCAAAAAGAGCAGCAGCGCACTAAAATCAAATCCTCTCGACGTGGGCGTGCATTATTCATGATCGCCCGGTAGCGCTCTACTCTGCCGCCGCCGCCGCGCACTTGCACGACGTGATTTTTTTCAGCCCCCCCCCCCCCATCCTTCTCTCGCACTCTCCTCCCAGCCGCCCGCAATACATACGCAATTTCGAGGTGCTGCTGCTACGTTCTTTTTTTTTCAACGGGCCCCGCGCTAATAAAGTTAACTCGCCGGAGCTGCTTCGGCGTCGACGTCCCGTGGGAATGGCGCGCGGTTTTTTAAGCGGCCCACCGCCAACTGGATATATATATGCATGCTACGTAGACCACAGCCGCACAACTTATACTTGCCAGGTATTCGCAAGCTCGACAATTTCGCACTGCTTTAATTCACTCGCCCGCCAAAACCTGCCAGAAAATTCATTTATTTTCGCATCGATCCGTTAAACCCGACTCCCCAATTTTTACCAGCAAAGTATTTTCGGCAAATCATATTTTGAAGAAACTCGCGCGAAATACACACCGCGTGCTCTGTTGTTACGTTTGGAAATCGATTTTCCATCGCGCAAGATCAAATAACAGTAGCTGCACGCGCAGGCAGTGAGGCAGCCGAGAAAAAACGAACGCAAGAAGCAGCAGCAATAGCAGCAGCAACAGCCTGGGCACAATGGAGTATGTAATTTGCACGGCAACCCGACAATAATCCAGCCGATTGAACTACAGGAGTGCAAACGGCAAAAGCATTGGCGAATAAAACTCTGCCCTGGCAAAAAAATAGAGCGCAGCGAAAGCTCTCGACTCACGCGCCCGCCGCGCGCGGATGCACCAAATAGCTTTCCTTGTTTTAGCAGCGCGCTAGCCCGTTAAAACGCGCTTTATCCTGATCCCCCGTTACGTTGCTTTTTTTCTTCTTCTTTTTTTTAATGTTTGTTTTGTTTTCCTCTTCATAACTTTGCCGCTATAGAGCTTGCTTCCGCTGCTCTGTAATATTTTTGTAATAAAATCGCGTAGACACGACCTCAACTGAGCTTCTTCGAAAAATAATAATTTGAAGTTTGATATGCAAATGAAGCAACAGGAAAACGAATGTGGCGAATAGCTGGTTAAAGTTTCGAGGCACGCGCGCTCAGCTCTCAATAAGTCGTGAGTACGGGGCCCGCGGCCGGCGCCCGGCGCCGCCAACAAGCGACTCACTATCACGTGCCCGCGATTTCGTATGTTTTTCGCATTCGATTTGGGAAAGAAGTAAGGGGCCTGCAGCAACAGCAAACATTGCTTCTGCCCCGCCACTGCAGCTAAAGGCGCATTTATCAAATGATTCACCGCGTGCGGCGTATAGCGCTCGTATAAGCCACTTACGCTCTTCGCATTTTTACTCGACACATTGGCTTTTCGTGCGCGAAACAAGCCAACGTACAGAGCTGTTATACGATTGAATGCACCGAATGTAGCGAGATCGATCGACAGCTTACTTCCATTTCACGCAACTCGAATCAATGATCGCGGCATAAGCTCTACCCTATCTCATTCATTTATTTCTGAACCGTCAAGACACGTATTTTTTTTTCGATTTCTCGTACAGTAAATTGGTACTCCGACCCTCAAGTATTTTTAAAACATAAGAATTTGTCAATATCGGTTTTTCTGGCGTACATGTTAAAAAAGATACATGGAGATATCATGTCGATTGCCTCAATGATTTTTCTAAAAACTGCTGCATTGCAATGCATTGGATTATCAACGATTGCAAGCTGAAGAATGAGATGTGCGAGCAGCTAGCTGCTGCAGTTTAACATTGAAATTGAAGAGCTAGTGATTTACGAGCACTCGGCAAGAGGCGGAGAGGCGACAATTGGAGCTACGAGGACAGTGCGACAACAAAGCGATAGATTATTCAAAGTCGCGAAAGTATAATCGGCGGCATTACACACATCCACCTTGGCTTCGTTTCGTCTTAGCGGAATATGCACTGAATTGCAATGCGCCTGCAGCGCGAGCGGCTCTCTGAGAGAAGCGCGCACACGCACCGTGACGCAAGGAGCAGCGCCAACAGAGCAAGCTCTGCGTCAGCGCGCAGCTTATATCTCATTAAATTTAACGATCTCGCTAGTTGCTTGCAGCCTCATCCGCGAGCAGCTAATGATTTTTATCTCGACTCGAGTGGCAAAGCTCTATGAATATTAAATTGTCGGCGTCGAGTGGTCTACTTTTCGGTTGAGTCGAGCGCGCTTATACGGTCCCGCGGCTCCAGTTTTTCCCCCGCTGTAGATATTCGCCAAAGCCCCAAACGCTCTGCGCCCCGTTGCAAGCTTATACGCAACCAGCCCCGGCCGCGCCGATGGAATTCCATTGCTGCGGAGCGACGCGCGCCTCGGGCGCTTTATTTCGCTTGAATTTCGTTGGTTCGTATGTTTGTTTTGCTGAAACATCCAATTGAATGGAGGCGAGACGCGGGCATGTAAAGCGCGTATAAATGTGACGTGCGTGGTTATTGAAAAATCGAGAAGAAGGCTGTCAGCCGCGTACAAGCCAAAGGAGGCGATCGCGCTGTATCAGTGAAGCGCCGGCTGTTTGTATTGGCTGAGTCGGAGTGGAGCAGCAGAAGAGTTTCGCTTTGCGAGAATATAGCGATGTATAAGGATGACAGCTACGACACGAGGGCCGTCGAGTACGAAGAGAGGGAGAAGGAAGAAAAACAAGAAATAGGCAGCTGACGAGAGTGTTGACATTAGCCTCATGGAGTGGATCGCAATTAGGAGTGCCGGGCGTCATCTCCTGAGCAAACAAAGGAAATGCTCCATTATTTACCTTGTTCCGTGCTGCCGCTGCTGCTGCTTCTTGCGAGTACACACATACACAGCTCTTGCAGTTTATACAGGCGAATGCCTTGAGGACGTGTAGCGACGCAAAGTTTACCCGAGACTTTCCGCGCGACAGACGAGAAAACCTGCCTCGCCTCGCCTCGCATCGCCTTGCCAAAACTTCGCCCATATACTTCTAACAGTCAAAGGCCGATCACGTCAGGGGTTATATGGCTGAGAAAAAGAAGAAGAAGAAAAAGAAGAAGCGCGCACGCGAGCCATAATTCTTGCCTTAGACTTACATTTATGGCTTCTCGCGTGGAGAAACGCGCGACGAGCCGGTCAAGTTTCGAAGGTGCAATTCTCGAATGGAGAGCGCACGGCACAAAAGTTTTGATAATTAAAAGTGGCAAGATGCAGCGAGAGGGAGAGAGAGAGAGAGAGAGAGGGAGATAGGGGGCAAGTAGCAGCGAACAACGAGGCCCCAGAGTAATCGAACAAATGCAATAGAACTGCTCTATGTAATGCAGAAGCAGAAGCAGCTACGCTCTCAGAGGAGAGGATAGTGTCGCGCTGACTCCCTCGACTCGGGGCATAACAGCTGCAACGGCAGCCATGGGAAATATTCGAGCTCTCAGCGACGATTTAATTAGGCATGCGAATTCGAGAATTGCAATTGGTTCTTGGTCGCAGCGCCGCGGCCGCCCGATGCTGCCTCTAATTAAACGCCCCTGCAGCGCGCAAAGAAAAGCACGCACGACTGCAATCGCACTGGCGAGCAGCAGAAAAAGTCGAGAGACAGCAATATCCGAAGCAATAATCGCTCACAAATCATAACGGGCGAGCAGGGCAGGGCGCGTATAAAGAGGTAGGTCGCGTGTGCAGCGAGTGCAGTTATCTCGCGCGCATCCCGCGGGGCCCATTAATCCTCCGCCCGAGAGCTCTCGCTCTCTTTCTCCCCCCGTCTCTCTCTGCTACTGCTTGATAAGCGCGCTAACGGCCCTATATAGCCCATCGCAGTTGGAAAAGGGCTCGAGGCGGCGAGTCGTTGCCAGCGCGCAGCCAGCGAATAATCGACACCTAAACTTATATCTTTGCCGGCTCTTTCGATTTTCCTAGATTATCCGCTCCTCTACTAACGAGTCAGTCGCGAGCTGCACTCTCGAATAGCTATCCCGAGTAAAGCAGCTTTTCCTTTGATTTACAGCACGCTCCTTAATTCTATTGCGACTTGTTCCCAAATAGCACGAACAAATCGCATTTTAGCATGCACACAATCAAAAATTAATAATATCTATCTGACGACAATGCAATAGTCGTGAAGAAATTCACTGTTAAAGATATGAACTAACACACTTACCCTTCTTATCTCCAAAGAAATCCTGCGATGCACTCGCGCCAGCGAGCACCGCGCAGCAGTACAGCCAACCCAGCATTCTCCTCAGCGAAGCTCTGAAACTAATTGTTTGCTTATTAACCTTATTTATACTCATGTTCTTTCATTTTTATCTCTCGACAAAGCTCTTATAATTGAAAATTAACCATATAAACCGGAAACACCGGTTGCATCTCTGAGAATGGCTCAGTAATCATAGATAACATTTGATTATCAATTGACATAATTATATTTGCAATTAAAATCGAGAGAAATCAGAATGACGCTTTAGCTCGCAGCGAGGCAAGATGTTAAATATAGACTGCACTCAGCTGCTGCTGCTTATCGAGAGACACGCGAGCAACCATATCCTGATTAAATGTGTGGCGCGGGGTATGTATACATATACAAGTAAGTTGAAAAATCGGGAGGCTGATAAAGCGAGTTGTACGCGGTCGCATGCAGTGGCGATCGATAAGCAGATCATTGACCCGCCGCGCCGCGTCGGGCCGTTGCAGCGTGCGACAGACACACGCACGAGACAATCGCTACACGATGAAAGCGACACGCTAGGAGAGCTGCTTAATGCCGTAGCGATATAATTAAAGGGAAGACAAGGGGCCGCCGCGCCGATCGGAGATCAATCACTATGCACCGTCGAAGACATCCCGCCGATATCCCGCGCTCAGTCCTCATAAAAGTACTAAGCTTCTGTCGAACTGCTTTCGGCACACAATCAGTTCTGACGTACGTTTTTTTCAAACAATCATTAATGCTAAATAATAACGAGCTACTGCATTGAAGCCACATTTTTTACGACTTGTAATCATCGTTTATTCTACGATAACGAGATCTTTTTTAAAATCCAATTCCGAGGCAGCTCTCTGTAAAAGTTGTTGCGATTTTTAAAGCATCTCGTTAGAGACAGAAAAATACAATCGATGCCGAAGTACTTACAAGTGTTTCAGCTGAAAACACTCAATCGGATTGTCAATTTGTAAGTTGTTGCGCGAAAATAAAGAGCTTAATAAGTAACGAGCAGAAAGAGCTGTGCACCGTTTGAAAGATTGATTTTATTAACATAATACAGCTGTTTGAAGTGGTCGTGTTCCGGGCCACTTGACAGTTCATCGTGCGACTGCTTTCAAATCAATCCCAAGCTGTATATGTGACGATAAGGAGTCTTTCGGGGCGCGTTTTGCCCTTTTCGCAAGGAGAGAGAACGAGAGTTGCGAGTGATGCGAGCGAGATAATGACGGCTGCCGAAAGGCGACAATGCACAAAGATGAGAGCGCGTTTACGTATGCATGCAGCAGCAGCAGCCGCCGCCGCGATCCACAGCTCGGCGCCAGCTCGCTCTCTCATCTTCACGCTCCCGCGTATAGCTGAAGAATGATACTCGAGGGTCTCCTACATCTCCTACTCGGTCTCTCCTCCAACACTTCCTATTATGCGTTATTCCCAGATTCGCCGATCCACCTTTCGAACTTACATATATACGTATACGCTTTTCTGCCTTTACCTTCTCGCCGGCGGGAAAGAAAAAACCATCAACTAAAATGAGCAACAACGCATATAGATTCAGAGGAATGTTCTGATAGAAAAAATTAGAAATGATGTGAAAAATACCGGTTTCCCACTGGCTTGGCCGGTAGCTAGAAAGGTGCCCTGCTTTGGAATAATTTAGGGGCTATAGCTTTCAACTAGGCTCTCTCGATATTCTGCAATCAGCGCATTATTTCAAATATATTGATCTCTAAATTTCTTATCATACCGAATTTCGAGGATTACGGTGTCTAATATTGTGTCGCAGCGATAAGTTTTTCCAAACTTAAGCAGCACCTGCTGAGATTTTTCAAATAATCCGCATAATCGAGCCCACAGTCACAAGCTTACAAGAACAAACTCGCTAACGGTATAGTTCATTCGTAGCTCCATCTAATTAAATGGCTGCTTCTCGCGAGGAGCCAGTTTTGAAAATTTTGAAGATAGTTTTCTTTCGTAAAATAAGCTTATTTACTTGTTACTTTTTTTCTCAATTCAATAAACTCCAAATTCTGGAAAAAACGGAATTTGTCAGTAAAACTTGTACGTGACAAGTTGTCTAAATGGCTAAATTATTCAGAGTGATGAATCAGTCAAGCGATGAAGGTCTGATAAGCTTAAAAATGCACGTTGGTTATATTTGTGGAAGTATTTTAAAAAACCAATAGTTATCGGTGAATCGAAGGATATTTGCTTGTTTGAGTAAACGGGGCAATTGAATTAACTCTTCGGTGGAGTCTATTGAACCGTCAGCAGCCAATGAATTGATATAATTGACAAGCGAGCGAAGAAAAATGAAATTACTTGCTCTATAAATATCTGCGGCATTATATATACACTGCGCATGACTAATTGTGGAACAATAGAGTCATAAGTCAGAGCGACTCGGGCGCATCCGAGTTATGAGTGTCTCGCGCGCAAGCGGAATCCACAGATAGTATACGAGCAGAACGAGCGAGCGAGGAAGCAAAAAGTAAATCATGTATACGCGTAGTACGTGATAGTCGCGTGTTGGAGGCATACTAACGAGGAAAAGCCGCGAGACGAGTGTCGAGCATGAGTGGGAGAGAGAAAGCGCGTTCGCGGATTCATCTTTGAGCCGAGTTGCAATGAATGGAGCGGCGAACGTAAGATATCGCTTGACAGCTGCGTGAACGGGCGAGGCTTTAGCGTCTCCGTTGCATAATTGCGACCACACACTCAACGCCTCGCTAATCATTGACTTTCTCATCGCTGTATTTCCAAACGTTTTCACGCTCTTACTTCATTTCGAGCTTCTTTTCTTCATGCCGTATCGTTGAGATCGACCTCCTTCTGCCGCCGCGCGACTTTAATGATTATTTCATTTCGGGCATCGCATTCTGAAGCTCTTCTGAAAGTCCCGTAAAGCGCTCTGCCAGCCACGTCGACATGACAAAAACTTGTTACACGGCATAACGATTCTCAGATAAAGCTCATTTGCTTAAAACTGTCGTAATTCAACTCGTTTCCGAGTAAGAGAAAAAACACACACACACACGTACATATATAATTTATCCGCTGGACGGCGTAAGAACTGCCGTGCGTTTATTTATATTGAATCGTAAAAGTCGCGACTGAGTGCAAGAGCGAGTTGGAAATTTGTCGAATTTCCGGTGCAATTCGTTGAGGGGAAAAAGTTTTATTCGCAGTTTGGACAAGCAGTAAAAGAGAAGAGCGAGCCAATGGGGGAGTCAATGAAAAGTGGGTTCGATAGGTCAGCTCGCGGCGGATGCGGTGAACATGCAAGGAACTTGTCCGCGTGGAAGTTGTCAGGGAGTGAGAGCAGGGTGAGTGCAGTAGTTCGCTGCGCGGAGGAGGATCGGACTTGGTTTGCATTAATTCGCATTCAAAATCTTTGTCGAATCGCCTCGACTCGCCTCGCTCTCTCGGTGCAAATTGTTTGTGGCCTCTTCGCTGTGTGCGCTGCAGCAGCGGCCGAGCTGAGGATTTGCATATTCATTTATATCGGCGGCAATCAAATAGAAAGGCCGAGTAGCGCGCGGCGCGTACCGCTGAATTAATTGATTAAGCCAACTGGCCGCGATAACTGCAGCGTACGCACGCGCTAGCACCTGCCTGCTGCCCACCGCTCTCTCCAATTTTTATTTACTAACGCGTTTCCGATTAATATTCATTAGTGCCATGCCTCACTTGTTTCATCACATGTACACTGTTGCTTTCTCCGACCAACAGACGCTCGCTTTATTGTCCAATATTTAGCGCCCATTTATTTATGAAACCGCATAGGAGCTAGATGCAAAATAATAAAATTCCTTTATATATGATCTCGACAATTACATTAGACAATTGTCTAAGGAAATTGGTAGTTTTATTTACAAAATTGAATAAGGAAAAGGATACGGTACATTTACAAAATTGTTTTTCGGAAAAAATGAATTTTGCGAGGAAACAATTGATTATAGTCTGCTTGCATCGTTTTTTTTTTTGTCGCAACTAAGTTATCGGGTTTTCTCTTTGCCTACTGTCGGGGTTGATTGAAATGATCGATAACTACGGCAAAGTATATCCTAATGAACTTTAGTTAAACTCGTAAAATCGGCACGTTTGACCTAGTTGAGAGCGAGATGGCGGCTGGGCTGATTGGCGCCGGGCTGAAGTTACACGCGCCCAGAAGGAAAAATGGAAATTCTCCGAAGAGCAATTCACAACAATCGCAGAAGCGGAAAAGAAAGTTCAAACAGCCCTATTTTCTAATCGCTACGCCGTAAAAGCCATGTTATTTTCATCAGAGAAACTCGCTGACTATTCTCACTCGAGAGAGAGAGAGAGAGAGAGAGAGAGAGAGAGAGAGAACAAACTTTAGCTTGCACTTTGTTTGGAAGTGCAAAAAGTCAGCACTCGAATCAAAGTTTTGGAAATGAGAAAAGTGTTTTTCGCTCCAAGTATATCTATACTATCGGATCGTCGAAGAACAAAGCCAGCTGTCTAATGAAATACTCGAAAAAGGCAAGAACTAAACGTAACTACGACGACAAAGTACGAACTTCGAAGTATATATCTATATGTGTAATAATAGCCGCGCGCGCAAGTCGCGAGACTAATGAGCTGTCGATGTTCGCGTCGAGGGAGTAAGTGTAGATACGTAAATATAGTAGCGATGACTGGTAGTCTTTGGAGAGAGAGAGAGAGAGAGAGAGAGAGAGAGAGAGAGAGAGCCATAACGATCGAAATCAGCGACGCTCGACGGGCTGCTTCCGATCGTCCGGAGCGGCCCATCGGGAATACATATACATACATAATATAATCGGCGTCGCAACGAGACCAAGTGCTTGCGAGGCTGTTGGCGCTACTGCAAAGCCTTGTTGAATCGCGCTGGCGAGCTTTATCGCTTCCTGGACTTTTTGGCCCACCGTGCTTGCTTGCGTATACAAATCCAATTGCGTATGCCTGTATGAAAATCAACTGTAAAGCTCGCCTCGCGCGCCGACTTTCATTTACGACTGCGGAAAAGCAAATGTAATTTACGGCAAGTGAAATCTTGAGAAGTGGCTCGTTAGCTGTCCGATAAATAGAGGGCCGAAAATAAGAGCGAAGCACCGGACAAGGCATATCCAATGAGAAGAGCCGCACGTGTCGCGCGAATCTCGAGCCTCGTAAATAAAGCGCCAGACGCGGATTAACGTGTGTGCGTGCGTGTGTGTGTGTGTGTGTGTGTGTGTGTGTGTGTGTGTGTGTGTGTGTGTGTGTGTGTGTGTGTG